>VCRD01002712.1:52035-80066 GCA_006783055.1 Trinorchestia longiramus
TAGTATTTGATTAAGCCCATGTGACAAGATAATTAGCATTTGATTAAGCCCATGTGACAGGGGGTAATTAGCATTTGATTAAACCCATGTGACAGAAGGTAATTAGCATTTGATTAAGCCCATGTGACAGAAGGTAATTAGCATTTGATTAAGCCCATGTGACAGAAGGTAATTAGCATTTGATTAAGCCCATGTGACAGGAGATAAGTAGCTGTTCATTGCTCGCTGTTGCTTTTCTCACCAAATGTTAGAAGTTTCAGTAGCGTTATGAGTTGGTCTTGTAGGTATTTTATTAAAGCATCATTTATTATTGCTTGTAAATTGAAGGAAACTTTTCTCCACAGCTCTTCTGTTTTTTCTCGTTAATTTTATTTGCTATGCTTCAATTTATTTAATGTAAGTCGTACCGCTCTTCCCTACGATAGCACACTATCAATTTAGTGCCTTAAGAGTGAGAAATTGCTTGGGAAACTCGAGCAGTGATGATGTGACAAGTGCGCTCTACGTAACTCAGAAACAATTAATTCTAGATTATCAGGATTTAATGAAATCGAAATGCCTTTGTGGAGTCCACCGCAGGGGCGTATCTTGTGATGGTATCGAAGGGGGGTGGCGGTAAATGCCCTCCCCCCAATCAGTGATGGGGAAAGTGGGGTAGACGTGCAACCAGGGACCCCTGGACGAAGGGACCCCCTCATTTAAACAAGAAAATTATACAGCGTGGACGGTTGATATCAATTCCCGCGATTGTGAAGTGGTACAGTAGTTTTCATTTCTAAAAAGTCTATATTTATACATGCATTTGGTTTTTACGTTTTAAAAAGATACTCCACATCAAAAACGATATATCAGAAATATTCATCTTCTCCATATTACACTTCATTCGTTTTTCCCCCATCATTGTTATACTCGTTGCTTCTCATCGTACTGGAGTGCCTGTAGACTCACGGTGGACCTTCGCTGATCTGTTCGGTCTCTTCTTGTTTGAAGTCAACGGAGTAAATTAAGGTGAGTTGGTCTACATGTTTAATAATAATATTTTTAGCTGGCAATAATAATACTTTCAAAGTTAGAACATGTTTTTGGGGTTGCTAATATCATCGATTGATATTTTTCAGTTTTGTTTTGTCTTTTCGATTTTTGTGGCTTGAAGGTTTTAATTAATCATCTCGTGTGTATGTACAGTTTTTTCCATTTTGATTCCGATTACAGCTGCTAATTATTTTATCTTTTGATGTATTGGATCGTTTGATGTTCTTGGCATGTGTTAGTAAGTCATGGCGATGCTCAGTACACGTTCGTTACGAAGGCACTGAGTTATGCGAGCTATAAGGGCCCTGGTGAAGACATCCAACATGAAATATCAAATTCAAGAAATGTTTTTCAAAGGCAATAGCTTCATTGTGAACGAGTTGGGGCTTTCACTAATTACGACGCGTGTAATATATAGTTTTCGATGCATTTCAACGCGAAAAATTCATCTGGAAAGATAATTTTAAGTGAAACTAGAGACTTGTATTGCATTGAGATGAATATTGGCTTGATTACTGTATATGACTGCATATACGACGCACTTTTTTCCAAAATGTTGGCTCAAAAAATCGCCTTGCGTCTTACCATCGTAGGTGAAGTTTGAGACCTCCCGTAGGCTTCGGTTAATCTTCTCTCTGACGCTCACTATCCCAGCTTGTGCCCAGTACTTCGTCTTATATGCCATCAAATACGGTAATTGCGTTTACAGGGTGGGGCAAAATAATTTGATGCATTTGTAGGTCTAATAAAAATGAAATAGTGTAAAAAGCGAAAAGTATTTTTATGAAACGAAATGGAATACAGTGCCATTGGATGTACATTTTACAACAAAACACATTGTTCTTTATTTTGCTTTTTAAAAACATGCAAACAGGTTAGATCATAAATGTTGCACCCCGTTTAATGAAAATCGTTTGTGATTTCCGTGTTTCATTCATGAGGTGGGAGCAATTTCAAATGTACCTTGCAATTTCAAATTATTATTGATAAATCGAGTCTCATTGCATGTACCTACAGAATACAGTATCGCTCGATTATTTGTCCTAGCCGTCTGTTTTTATGTTAACATTTTTTTCAATTCCCCATGCATTGTTTCATGTATCCAAGTATATTCATGTTCTTGTTAGGCAATCAAGCAGTAGCAAAAGACAGACAAATGTAAGTAACGGTTAGTTGTTCCTACGTGCGCTCCCCGTACTAATGAACTACTTGCCCTCCACACAAACACCTCCGTTATGCATTCCGGCATCTTTGCTGATGGCCATAGGAAAAATGGGCTTTAAGCTGTATTAGGGCTTGATGGTTTGGTTCTGGCTTCATTTGGGCTTGATGCTGGGGTTCTGGCTTATTTGAGCTTGATGCTAGGGCTCTGGCTTAATTTTGGCTTGATGCTGGGGCTCTGGCTTAATTTTGGCTTGATGCTGGGGCTCTGGCTTTATTTGGGCTTGATGCTGGGGCTCTGGCTTTATTTGGGCTTGATGCTGGGGCTCTGGCTTTATTTGGGCTTGATGCCCTGACTCTGGAGTTCACTCGGCGTCCGTGTCTCTGTAAAGCAAGGGCTGGTCGAGCCTTTGCTACTACGTCTGATGGCCTGGAGAGCCAGGAATCATCTTATCATACTTTTGCTTTCGCTAATGACACTCGTTTTCAAATGCGTCAAAAGTAATGAAATAGTTAATTTAAAAACATATAATACACGAGAATGAATTATTTTTCTGAAATATAATCGAGTATATAAGGAACAACCTACGTTTGTAACGGGTTTATTTTGGTGGCAATGCTTTCCAAAAATTAGACTAGCCTCGTAGTTGCAGTGGTCTAATTGGTAATTCATGTTAATAAGAACAAGTTATTCATTTCACTGGGATGTTTTTGTCTATATACGTGCAGTGACATTCTTCAAGTGTCAAGGAATTTTTTGATTAGTGATGGCAGTTCTTCAAGAGTTCAGTCCCACAGCAGCTGTACAGTTTTCAGTAGGCGTTAGCTCCTCTAAGAGAGAAACTGGTTCCTGTGGGTAAACTTTCGTCAAGTCAGTGTATGGTCGATTATAGTTATTCTCGCTTCTCTCATGACATTTCATTTCGACGGTTGTAAATAGATATGGACTTGCTTTGAAATTCTGAATTTTTTTCGAGTTAATTCGGGTCAAGACAATGAAAGTTATTCATGCCTGTGACTGCAAATGTATGACAAACAAGAGGAGCCAAATCCTCTTACACTACCAGACATATTTGAGTTCCCGACCAATGAGCGTGTATCTGCCTGGTATTACCAGGCAAGAGTTCTCTACCAATGAGGGTGTATCTGCCTGGCATTACCAGAATAGAGTTCTCTACCAATGAGCGTGTATCTGCCTGGCACTACCAGATTAGAGTTCTCTACCAATGAGCGTGTATCTGTCTGGCATTACCAGATTAGAGTTCTTCACCAATAAGCGTGTATCTGCCTGGCATTACCAGATTAGAGTTCTTCACCAATAAGCGTGTATCTGCCTGGCATTACCAGATTAAAGTTCTGTACCAATAAGCGTGTTGGATCCTGGCATTACCAGATTGGAGTTCTCTACCAATGCTCGTGTTGGATCCTGGCATTACCAGATTGGAGTTCTCTACCAATGCTCGTGTTGGACCCAGGGTCAGCGAAAGGCTGGTGTGGGCTGGGATTGCTGGGCTGACCCCCGCTCGTTGTCCGGACGCCTCCGTATGTCTCCTCGACCAGCTGTGCAGATATCTGGCGCCATGCATGAAGACAATAACTTGCAGCTCGTAAAGTGAAAACTAGTCCACGGTGTTTACAACACGAAAGGTTACTGAACGCAAATCCAGAGCTCTTTAGTTCAGTTTTCGGTGTTACGTGGGTTTGTTTTATGCAAACGTGTCTATTGATGTAACGGCGGTGTTGGCACTCTTCCCATTTTTCCTATTTCTCAGATTCTGTGCACGTATTGAGAGAGAGAGAGATTTAGTTTAGGATTAGGCTAGCTCTAGTTTTCTTCTTTCTTCTTCGTTCTAGAAGAGATGGTCACCACTCTATTCTGTTCCGTTTTTACTCTTTTTTCGCTTTTTTGTTTATTTTTTGCTCCGTTTTTTTGTTTCGTGTTTCTCTCGCTCTCCATTTTTATATTTTTTCTCTTTATAAAGGCTGATGTCTATTCGACCTATGTATGTATATTCTAATCTCACTGTATTATAACATGAAATTCATGGCCATCTAAACGTTTGCTAATTGGAGTAGTTTGGCTATTAGTTCAAAAATACATCATAATGAAAAACTATAGTAAAAGAAAAATAGTGCAGTTAACACTAATGAAAATTTGGCACACTATATATTAGTTTAACTATAATGTTTATTTTTTTGAAGCCTGAACTTTTAGTATTCTCTGATACCTGTGATTTCTCTTTGAAATCGAACTAATTCAGACAAGAAAAAGTTCAACGTGTTCTAATTTTTGTTAATATATGAAAGTGTTCTTCGGTGTTTTAGAAACGCACCTGAAATGAGTTATTCAAAATAATCGACCTTGTAATTACTGATAAATTTGTATATAGAGGCGTGTGTTGAGTTGTTTATTTATGACCAATGTGAAACATCCCTTGAGCTTCTGAGTTATTAAAATCTACGTATTGATAAAAGGACTTGCATATTTGCCTCATGAACTTAAACATCAGTGAATTTTATGAGAGCGTATTGGCTGTTAGATGTTTATAGCTCGATGAGAGAATTGTATAAAATAGCCTTGTTCCAAAGCATGGTTTATTGGTGTAATAATAGTCGTCCAGTATTGTACTATTTGTATCTGCTATTCACGCTTTAACTAGACGAGGGCAGTGATCTGGAGTTCATTCTACCTTCATTTCCTTCTCACGTCGTTTGTAGTGCCAGAATTTTTGTACTGTAATTCCGCACCTCTACTTCGTAACGTAACTTTTTGTGAATAAATCCCTATAATATACAATGAAAAGTAGCTTTCATACCTAGTAACTTTATTGTGAATTCAAGTCGTCGTAGTAGTAGTAGCAGTACTTATTAAATGCTGTTATGAATCTATGACAACGCAGCATGTCACTCTAGTAAGAACGGCTGGGATTGTATTTTGTGAATCGTCACTGCTAGAACGAAAACATTTTTCAATGTTCATAATTGCTGCAGTAATGAATGAGCATACTGTTAGTACAAGATTAGTGGTGCATGAAGACTTGGGTGTGTACGACAATGTATTAGAAGTATAGTGCTGAAATTTATCAAAGTATTACTAAAAATTATAGTTAATAAAACGATTGTGTTGTTCATAATCTCTTCGAAGATTGTGTTTGCTGTTCGTAGGACTTAGTATTAGTATGTCATCGTGAAACATTGAGCTCTCGACTGGATTGTTGGGACATGTTAATGAAACAGTTGTTAATTTTTTCTCCCTGGCTTTCATCGTCGTGCGTCTTGACGTTCCTTTAGACATGCGTTCAACGAATGGACTATGCTTCTCAGTCCAGTGGACAATTTTGCATTTTAGAACGGTGATATTAATTTTTCCATTGCCAGATTGTTTCCGTCACGTCTCTCAACTGTGACTCTGTAACTCTCTGGATGGTTAGTCCAGAACTCTTCCCTATTACACTATGTTGATATGCAAAATTATCGCACAAAATCAGAAATTTTTATATTTTTTTTTGTCGATTTGTTTTGCGTTGTAACGTCAGCCTGTTCCAAATCATGGAACGAGCATCGGGTGCTTCCTTGGTTTTCCCTGATGGAAAACATATTTCTCTAAGTTCTACGGGTGTCATTTTTATGATTCGTAAAATGATCATGTGTCACAGTCTCATTAATCAAGGAAGTACCTGTGGTGACCTCTTTAGATTGCTAGTTCTTCAAGCTTTTCACTTTCGTTTTAACTTTTCACCGGCCATCTTGGAGGCTGAGTTAAGCTTTGAGGTCAAGCCATCTTTCTCCACAATACATTAGAACTTTTACTTTCTAGGTTGAATATTGTCTACTTTTATCTCTGTCATGCTTGTATATTTTTTAAAAGAGGATTATATGTGTTTTCAGTGGTTTCTTGATAACGTAAGTTTCGAAGTGGGTGCCATTTCAATGTTAAGTATACAAAAAGCTGATTATTAGCAAATTAAGTTATTGGCTTTATTTATAAAACGAATTAATAAAGCTTCTATTCACTTTACACACGTGCATGGCATTTATTAATTGACAAAAATTCCAGGAAGGGAAGTTGTGCACTACTCCAGGTATTGCCCAGTTCTTTCATCCGTGGTGACCTAGCGAAAAGTCATCACACACCCAACACTTCCGCACCTTACTTCACTCCATGGTTTGTCGCACTCATTGCATGCTCCTCCAAGCAGTGAAATGCGGACTCAAATCAATGAAACACTCAATGTCATCAGTCTGTCCCAAGTCCTACATTTATATGTTATCACTGTTCTCTCTTGTGAACCGACGTCACGTTGTTTTATGTATTTATTGAAGCTCAATTATCTTTGGTCTGACAATTAACTAGAATAAGCCGATTTGACTTTTCACTTAGCAACTCAGTATCATGTACATGCGACCAACATCTTCATGGTGCTCAGAGTCCACAGCTGCGGTTCATCATAAGCAATTTCGTATCGTTCTCATGTTCGTCTTACTTATCTCATCATCAACATATGCATTAATCATCCGTAAGGAAATGACAACCCTGTATTAGGTCCGCATTTAGTCTTGGTCATACGCTGTTGCTGTCACCAATTCTCCCACATGTGAGGATTGAAAGCTTTATAAGCGGACCCTAGCCAGACTTCTCGGATGTTAAGTAACCAGCGCTTTTAACAGCGCATACAGTTGTTTTAAATAAGTCCAGGCGCGTCTTAAGTCAGTTAACAGTTAACACTAAAAACATTTCTGAATGTTCAGCCACACTGTTGTGAGCTACGTGTCATCTTTATGATGCTGTTTGAAAATCTCAGTGTTTAAATTACTTCGTTATTTTTCTTTGATGTACGTGCTCGTATGTTTCCTTAGTATTCTACATAGATGTCTGCAGCTCCGCAATCTTTTGTTTAAACTTTCATTTGGGAAATTAAGTATACATGCAGTGTATGATGTGAATGAACTTCATTACGATACATACACATGTACAAGTACTGTAAATTAGAGGATATCGTTTCAAAATACCGTGGTTCGTAAATTTCTGCGTACAAAGTCTAATACTTTACCAAAATTGTTACGCAGTGCTGGATGAAAGAACATTTAGTGTCGTATGTTTGCATGATTCAATTTCAGAATGCAACTGCAAGTCGTTTAGGATAATCTTAGAAATATCTTGTTTTCGAACATACAACCTCGTGTTTACTGAGCCAACGGTAAGTCGCACGCTCACCTTTCGTTTTCTAAGTTTTCTGCGCATTCGAGTCTAGCCTTGAAGCCTTTGTTTTCATTCTTTGCTTGACGGTCGCACGTATTCTTGCCTCTGAAGGTTACTCGTTGCTTAACTGCCTCTTCTTCGCCTGCCAAACCTTGAATATTTTCTACCAATATTAATTAAAAGGAGTCTTTAGCGTTCTAGGGAAGTAAGTTTCAATATTCAAGTCTTGTACTGAGAGAAGCTTATCTTTGGAATTTTTTCAAGCGCCACGAATCCAGTCTCCTCTCAATGAAATGATTAACTTTTTTCCCCATTTCCTAAAACGTTATTGATCATAAGTTGCTTGAGAGAACATTACTGAAACAGGATGAACAAAATTAGAATACTTTAAACGAACCCAGTTCCTAATTGATGTACCAGAACGTACTCATTCGACTGCATCCACTACAACCCATCATCACTCGTTAACAACATCAGGAGAAAAAACTAGAAGACTTAAGAGTTTATTAAATGTTTGCAAAAATTGGTTTTGCATATTACAATCCAAACATTTTTTACTATTTATTTTTTGTGTATTTATGTGATCGTGTAGTTGATTGTTTTCACAGTTTTTTGTCTAGAGCATTGAATCAGTGTGTAATTGATTGTTTTCGAAGTTTAGTTGGCCTAGACAAGAGCGTTGAGCTTCGACAAACACGTAATCTTGATGGCTGTTGCGACTGCTGTGGTTGTGGCGGCACCAAAAAGTAACTTGTTGGGCTTTTAGAAGCGACGTAGGTGGCATTTCGTCATTCAGGTTCATCACAAAACGAATTGGTGAAATGAATTTTTACAACGAAAAGATTCAAGAAGTTTAGTCACTATGAGAATTTGCGTTATTTCAGTTAGGGTAATTATTTTATGATTCATGTTTTTCTCAATTTTAGTGTAATGTTAGTGAGCCGATAGAAAGAGAACGTTTAAACGGAAATGCTTCTTTGATAGTATTCAGTTGATGAAATTGTTTTCATTTGACTAGAGGAAAAAATAAAACTCTGGAGTATTTATTGGGATGGTGTGTATACGAAGAAATTTCGTCAAACGATTAGACAAAATTAAAAACAGATATCCACGTATGAATGAAATTGAAAAAACTTAATGGTCCTTGTATTTTTTGAGATTTATTTTCAATCTAGAAATAATTATAACCGTTGATTTCAATGTTCTAATTTTTATAGAATTCTATTCCATAAATTTGTTTGACAACTGAATTCAATGCATAAGAAATATACATGCATGTTCTCAATCATATTTCACACGTTATACAAGGTGCGGCAACATAACTTCATTTTTTTTAAATACGTTTATAAACTACGAGTAAGCTTGTAGGTGTAGTGTGTAGACAGATCAACAGGCTCGCGTGCTTCCAGGGGCGATTCCTCGTGCCGGCTGAACGGTTTGTCCATGAAAGCCAGACAGTAGCGGCGAGTAAATCGTGTGCCTCTCCGTTACGAAGTAACTGAAAACCTATCTCGTTAAAAGTAAAATACTCTCGTGATTATTCTACCGTATCAGGCAAGAAATTCTATGTGATATCAATTCATGAAGTATGAGTCGGCTACCGTTTCTGCTTCTTGCCATTGGTTGCAATTTTACCGAGAAAAATGCGCGGCGCACTGCAGAAAATCACTCACTTTGATAACCACGAGTGCCTCCAACTAATGTAAATTGTGAGATAGAAACTCATGTTCGACGATGTTAATGAAAGGAAAGTATTGAATTATTGGGTAAGAAAAGTTTCCAAGTAAATTAAGGACACAAATGACGAAAAAAACTCGGATTCGGAGTTCTGAACGATGTTGATTACAAAATTGAAAAGCTTGTAAGAAAGACACAAGTTTCAAGAAATTTAAAATGATTTGCTTACTTACAAATGATCTGAAATAAGATGGGCTGGATCTTAGCGTTTTGCTTCTCAGGCTTCTCATTAGTTACGGCAACAGAATGATTACAACAACCGAATGAAACCACACTTCCCTAGATGTGACCTCGCATCGTTTAAGAACACTGTGCTGTGGCTTGTAATTTGAGGTGAGTATCCTCGTTGCAGCATTCAGGAACGAAAAGAACTATGTTATTAAAAACTGCTGGCTTTTGGTATCTGGTGTTCGTAATTACAAAGGACGATATGCGTGTCACCTTGTCATCATACAGCAGCCACCAGTCGATATACCACGTAGCAACTGACATGGTTGTGATTGCCAATAGTGCAAGAACTAAGTGAGATTTTTTGGGAGATTTTATTCTTCCGAACCTGTATTATGAAATCTTGGAAACCTATTTTTATCTACATGCTCATGCTGACGAATCTCAACTAGTGTGAGATCTGGTCACACTTCACCAGGTCTGGTTCGGCTAAGTTGTATTTCAGAAAAGAATTATAAGAAAGAGGAACGTTGAAATGTTTATCTGTAGGTACTGCAGTATCAGGTAACTGATACGTTGAGTAGAACGTATGCTCGAGTCAATGTCTTGGCATTGAGCTCCATTCATTTCTGCCAGTCTGTCAAATTAGTGGCAATCAGTCTTACGTCAGACAAATCTTATTCAAAGCATGTAGTTATAATGACCCTGCTCATGAATCTGAGGTTTTCAATGAAGTGTGTTTAGAGTCTGGACTCGTTAAACTGAACGAGCCAAGTTTCAATAATCAATGTTCATCTAGTGAGGGATTCGCTACACAAAGTTTGAAATGTAAGACACAAGAGAGAATGAGAGAAATTAGCTCAACAGATGAGCATTATGGAAAAGGAGGGTGAGGGCCGTAGGAGAAGGTGGAGGGGAGATAGAGGGGACCTTCTGGCACACGTTCTTGGCAGTGGACCATGAGCGGCGGCTAGCTGCGCCCCCTCCACTTCTCTCCCCTCCCAGTATGTGCACGGCTACCTCTACACTTCCGATCTACCAGTTCTTGTCTCAGACTACCTATACCTGCGATGGGGAACCGTTCTTGGAGTGAAGGCCGCATTAACCACGTCCACTCCTCAAAAAGGTCTTAAACAATAGATTTGCATGTTCCAATATAACATATGTTACAGCTATTGTGACATAATGACATTTTTAATTTGCATAAAGATGTAAAACACGCTACATAAAAAACATGAGAAAACGAAGCAAATGTATTATAAACAACATTATGTATTTTATCATTTTTCTCAACAGTGCACAGAAGGCCGCACTTGATGCGGCGCAGCATGGGCACTACTACCCCTACATTTCCAATCTACCAGTTTTTCTCTTTAACTATCCATTCCTTGCTAGGGTTGTCTTGCGGGATGTGATAGTACTGCTGGCGCTGTGAACACATTCAAAAATCATCCCAAAAATATTGACCAAGGGACCCTTCCCCCATCCGGTATTGCAACGTACTGATTATACTACATCCCTAACTTCTGGGGCCTGTGTATGATTGCAGTACATGTACGTGACTGAAATGTTTGTGCATGAGTAAAGTACGCATACGTTACTGAAATGGTTTGTGTGATTGACGTGTAGATGCGTGATTGATGCCTTTACTTTAGACGGCATCAATCAGTCATTGTTTATGACTGATATGTGATGTTTGTGATCTAGTCGTTCGTACAGACTAAATTGTATTCTTTATACTATGGATTAAACAACAATTTATCCCCAGTCCAATCTATTCACGGGCCTAAAATATATTGTGAAATTTTAGGTAATTCGAATTTGAAGAACGCGAATATATTGTCCATTAAAAAAAGAGATGCAGTTTTTTGCCGTAAAGGCCTTTTATGTTAAAAGAACGACAGACATTAATCTCACGTGAACCAAAAAAACATAATCATGTACATATTTGTTGTCTGATCAGTCCACCACGCCAGGGTGAGGCAAGTAAATATTGCGTTTCATTTACGTATATTGTAACAAGATGAACAGGAGTCCTCTCTGGTGAAAGTAGGAATCTGTATGTAAATGAAACAATGACATACAGTCGTACAAAATTAATCATTCAGTTTCTTATCTGTAGCCAACTGACAGAAATGTGTATAACTCATACATTAACAAAAAACTTTTATTCATGCATGAAATTCCATGAACGAGAAACTATGAATTTTGATCCTGTAATTTTTGTATACCTGCCTGATAATGAAAGTTTGCTACCTGCAGTGCGTGGAAAAATTTATGCATGAGATTGGAGAACCTTTGCGTACACATATTTAGTGAAATAAATTCTTCGTGAAATTAATAGTGCTCATTGGTCGATTTATTGGGAACCTCTCAATTTAGATGAAAATAAGAACAAACTCAAAAAGAAATAAATGTTCACTTCTACGTTGGTTCTTCTTTCCATCTTTTATATTCTTGTTCCTCCGAGGTACTGATATTTGTTTGAGCTACAGAAAAAGCTGAAGAGCAATGAGAGAAAAAGAAGGAAGGATGGATGCCTTACCTGCGGACGGTTTGCCAGGTTTACTTGAGGTTACTGAAACCAAATCCCAGGAGAGATGGCAGGCAGCACGCCTAATGGTCACCTAGTATTTTAATGTTTCTATCCTGAAATGTGCCGTACAGTTTCTCATCAGCGAGTCTACCAAGGTTTAAAACTGGATGGATCATTTCACGTTCGGTTTGTTTGTTCAACCTATACTTATTTATCGTCTGCTGTTCTTCGTTTTACTTTACTGTATCGTTCGTAAGTTTCGATTTTCACTCCTAAAATTATTGATTACCAACACCAAATTCAAAATTCATCGCCCTTTTGAACATTTGTATTGTGTGAACTTTAGGATGCATGCATTTGGAAAATCCGGCTTGAAATTTTGAAGGCATTTTTTTTAATCAAGAATATTATTAAACGCACGTCTGTCTTCGATTGTAGTTGTAGATACTTTACCATGCGTATTTCTAGTATATTTTCATGCAGTGCGTTGCATGTTGTCCAAGAGTTCTTCCGGTGAGCTGTTTGTTTAGTCGAGGCGCTATGCTCCTCCTAAAAAGAGGCTTACACCGCCCACTTTGCTGGGGCTACTCGTACTTCTACTGTTACTGTTCTACTGTTGCTGTTCTACTGTTGCTGTTCGAGCAGGAGCAGTGTTACCTAAACCTAACCCATATCGTTCTTGGCGGTGTTCTTTTCTGGTTGTTCTTAATCCATTGTATGGCTCCATGCACTTTTAATTACGATTACCGAATATCATCCGTATTGAAGAATAGAATAGAATAAGGCAATAGGAACGAGCCGTTTGGCCCATTCTTGGTTCAATACCGAAGTCCCATGCCGTCTTGTTTCTATATTCATTATTATGTATTGTTTAGGATTGTCTACCGAACTTAATACTTTGTTTCCATATTCATTATTATCGCGGTTGATTCATCCCCTCAAGGCCTTGGTGAAAGAAAGGCATTCAGTGCATCCTGTAGGGTTCGCCCTCCTCTGGGAATAACAGAGATAGAAAGGTAAACCAAAGATATAAAAACTTTCTTCTTTGATTTCTCCCAGGAGTTAAGCAAGTAGTAAACTTTGAATTTCTCCGAGTGGTAAACCTGGGATTTTTGCAAGGTGTAAATCTTGGGTTTCTTCAGGGGGTAAACCTGAAATTTTTCCAATCAATAAACCTTGAATTTCTCCAAGTAGTAAACCTTGAATTTCTCCAAGTAGTAAACCTTGAATTTCTCCAAGTAGTAAACCTTGGATCTCACCCAAAAATAGACCATCGATTTCTCCAATAGAATACATCGGAGGAATAGCGTCTGGAGGAACCCATTTTCTGCAACACTAGCTATCTTACTGTTGGAGTTAGTTAAGTTTAGATTTAGGGAGGTCTTACCTTTTTCAATTTTCTCCCTGTATTTCTCTGTCGTACAAGTGGCTGCAGTGCCTTCCTGTTACGAGGGTGTCTTCTTTACTAATGCTTTCTCTTCTTCTGTTCGGCGTTCAGTGATGGTTATTTTGTACGCTTTGTATCAACCACGAAAGTAAAATTTATATTAGGAATGCGCGTGTTGGCTGTAGCGGATTCTACCAACCGAGATATTAAAATTTAGAGCTTATTTTTGGTGATGTTTTAGTGCCTTATTTGCATTGAAATCGTTAAAATCTCATTGTGGTTGCAAATAGGTATTTTATCTTTAAATTTATACCAATAGTTTCCAATTTTATTCTCTATACATGTCTCAATTTTGACTTCCTTCACTTATAGAAACCTTAACATTTCTAACTTCAAAAAATTTCTCCTTGAGAGAAAGCCCAAATTAATTGGGGAAGAGACTCTATCTTACGACTGATAAAACGCATGTGTGAGAGCATGAAATGTTTTTATCGTTTGCGTTGTTTTTCATGTTACTCTGATCAACGTTATCGTCCTTCATTGCAATCTTATAACAAGCATTGGCTTGAACGTGGATTTGTTTGTGTTAGCAATGGCCAGCGCAACGTTACTTTAACGTATCGTTAATTTTCTGCTGTACGTCTCAATGCAGTTACGTCATTTGTGTGCTGCGCGTTGACGTCTTCCCTCTTTTCTGTACTGTTATTTTTCTGGTATTAGTGTTGTTGTCTGTTTTTTCCATCCATGACTTTCCAATTTTGTTTCCCAACTGTCCGTTATTTTTATTCGATTGTCGGTTGTTTTCATCCAATTGTCTGTTGCTTTCATTTTGCTATTCTTTGGTTTTATCCAGCTTGTTTTCATTCAGCCTTTTTATATTGTTAGTCAGGTTACTGATAGAGCCAGTACGTGATGTTTTTAGCCAGCTGTTCAGTGTATCTATTTAATGTAATGTATTCAGTATCATAATCTTGTTTGCCAGCTGTCTAGTGTATTAATGCTGTAATGTTGTTACCCAGCTGTCTAGTGTATTAATGCTGTAATGTTGATAGCCAGCTGTCTAGTGTATTAATGCTGTAATGTTGTTACCCAGCTGTCTAGTGTATTAATGCTGTAATGTTGTTAGCCAGCTGCCTAGTGTAGGAAGTGTCGTAATGTTGTTAGCCAGCTGTCTAGTGTATTAATGCTGTAATGTTGTTACCCAGCTGTCTAGTGTATTAATGCTGTAATGTTGTTAGCCAGCTGCCTAGTGTAGGAAGTGTCGTAATGTTGTGTAGCTGTTAAGATGTATCATGATACAACACAGAAGTACGTGACCACAACTGTGTCCGGATGGACAAGTGTACGTTGCGCGTACCCTCGCTTGTAGTATTTCTCATGCTGTAGATACGAGTAGAAGTTCCAGTAAAAAATGACGTAATGTGTTCCAATTTTTTTCATGCGACACACAGTTAAGCAACGTTTAGTTACGATTTTGAGATGTTTATTTTTAAGAACACGAATTGAATCACGTGCGAAAAAATTTTGAAAATATTGCTAGCGCTGAATTATCAAAATATTTTATATTTGTAGTATTACAAATTTGTTAAGACTTTCTTTATCTAGTATTTTAAAGTTTTATTGCATTTTATGCGGCGGACTTGGATTGCCATATGCAACGCTGCTGTAAGTTACATAATTCAGATTGTTAAATAAAAATTCATTTTCTAGTGTTACTTTATTCGCTGTGGTATTCACTCTACTACGTAACTTGAAAATCTATTTCAATTTTGTTTCACTAATTCCACATAAATTAATTAATATTTGTGATTATTTATCAGTAGACGCAGATCGCATCCTTACTTCAGCACTGAAATAATTGATTGAACTCACAGTCCCCTTAAAGAATTCAAGAAGTTTTAATTCGCATTGTATGTTTATTACTGAGCCAGACTGCGTGACATGTTTTCCCAGGATATTACTGAGCCAGACTGCGTGACATGTTTTCCCCAGGATATTACTGAGCCAGACTGCGTGAAATGTTTTCCATGATATTACTGAGCCAGACTGCGTGACATGTTTTCCCAGGATATTACTGAGCCAGACTGCGTGACATGTTTTCCCCAGGATATTACTGAGCCAGACTGCGTGACATGTTTTCCATGATATTACTGAGCCAGACTGCGTAACATGTTTTCCATGATATTACTGAGCCAGACTGCGTGACATGTTTTCCCAGGATATTACTGAGCCAGACTGCGTGACATGTTTTCCCAGGATATTACTGAGCCAGACTGCGTGACATGTTTTGCCAGGATTTGGCAACCCTTTTTATCTGAGGAAAGTTACGCTGGTCTTGAATGGAAAAACTAGGAGTTGTGCTGAAGCTTCGCTTGTTGAATCATTTTCAACTAGTCAATCTAAGTAACCGACTAATTAATCTAATTATTGAAGAGACAAAAACAAATTAACAATGAACGTTACAAAATAAACGATACAAAGCATTGTAAGTTGAATTCAGTAGTTAACTATTATCTTAAAATGTGTATCATACTTATGTGCACTGAATATAGCTCACCTACTTTGAATAGAAATTGAAATTTCACTTAATGATTTCAAATTCATGTTCTCATGTTACTGAGATATAAAGAAGTTGCTGCTTAGCAGATTAGGCTTTTCAAATTCTTTGGTTTTTTAGTGTTTCTGGTGCTAACATATTTTCAAGTGTTTTGGAAAACCGTATAACAACTGTTCACCACCTTCAGCCTTCGTTTCAACTTATTGTATTGTTATTATAATACCATTATTGTTCTTCGTCTTCTCGTTCTGGTGCCAAAAATAAAAACCAATCTTTAGGTTCTCTCATCTTGCTGCTTATCTAAATCCAGACGACCCTAACGTGAAAAACTGGCCATATCGCTTCAGTTCAGGTTACAAGAACATTGGGGGTATGCAGGTATCCTTTTTAAATGCATTTTATTACTTCAACTTATTTGTTTTTACCCTGGTTTGTGAGTTTTTTCACACTCATTAGAAGTAATTCGAGTCTCAAGCTGTGTGGAACCATACTGTATACATATAAATTAAAGTTAAATTTAATTATTACCAAGCATTATAAGTGTTTTTATTAGTTCAAAGCCATTTCTGTTGCTCTAAAGAAAACGAAGTTTTTGATGGTGTCCTATGTTTCGCCCAAAAAAGTTATTTCACGGGCTAACATCAGCTGGTGAACATTTATGACATGTGAATGCGGTGTGTGTTGTTTCTAAGAAGTTCAACTCAGCAAATCCATTAAAATGTTAACAAATTTGTTCACATAGGCGTAAATTTCTGTTTCAAACGCATTGAAGGTTCCCCATTCATGCATTTCTTAACTCACTGAGGAGTCTTTGTAGTCCAATTGTCTATATTCTTCCTTCTTGAGTTGCTGCCCTACAGCTTTCGATAACAAAAGATTACACTGTGCGTGGTTGAGCTGCATTCAACGTGCTTTTATTTTGCCCATGCGGAGATTTTGTTAGGTCATTTCCAGGTATGATGGGGAGATTTCAGAATCAAGAATATTATCATCGCATTTTGGTTCATTCCCGTTATCTACAATGCATTCGAGTCCCATGCAGTGCTATAGCCTCATGGCCGGCTTATGAAAATATGGATTTTTTGCCACAAATGTAGTGTACTTTTCTAGGTGACTAGGGAAATTATTTTTTGTTTCATTTGTCGTCTTTCTAGAGGTCTGAAATATTTTACTTGTTTTATTTTTTCATTTTCATTTTTTCTTTCATTTTTTTGCCGCACGAATTAGTGAACTATTTTTTTCAAGTGACAAATTCAATCTTTCTATGCCCTTTTGTTCTTCACATTTACTCGATTGTTGAATATTTTATTTCTTGTACCCTTTCAAAAATGAGATAAAAATAGCTATAGTTACGCTAATAAATTTTTCTCAACTCGCGTATTTCACTCTCCCTAGACCAACGCAAGCACCAGTGAGCGATGCGTTTCTCCGACGTCAGATGTCTCTTTTTCTGTGACCTGCGAGTGTTGAATGCTAGTTTTTGACGCCCGTTGTGTGCTTCGTTAGATCATCCCGGCGCTCGCATTGGTGGCGCAGTTGTCGCATCTAGCGTAATTTGCTTCTTTGAATCATCGACTCGCTGTCATTGGCGGCGGAGTTGTCTGATCTAGCTAATTTTACCCATGGGTGACGAAGTTCTCTGATTTAACGTGCTTATTTTATTGGTGGTGCAGTTGTCTGATATAGCGTGTTTCCCCTCTTCAGGTCGGCAAGATGGTGGTGTCCGAGGGAGCGATCAGTAACATCATGGGGGGCATGGAGAATACGGCCGGGGTGCGGCTGCACTCACACAGGCACAAGCTCAAGCAAAGGTTAGTCTTCTAATAAAAATGTGGAATAACCTTTTGACTAGTTAAATTTAAGTTGTTGCATCTGTCACACAATTTTTTGGTTGAATAGTCGATTAAGCTGATAAAGTTATTTTGAATCGAAAGGAGTTGCTAGTTATCACGCAATTTCTGTCAAATTTTGGGACATTCTTTTTAAAGAAAACCCTCATAAGGAATCTTGACGACTAAAAATGATAGTGTCAGACTTTACCCATATGTTTCTGTGCTGTTTTACATACATGGTACGTATGATAACCTACAGTAAAAAATCACATACACAACTGCAGCTTTCAGATCAAGAAAAATGCTCTTGTTCTGAATTTTGGCTCTAAGCTACAGAGTGTTAACTTTAAATTTGTGATTGATGGCATGGACATGCAAAACAAATATGGATTTCATGGGCAACGTCAGTAATACGAACCAGTAATACCAATTTTGCGTTGAACGAAGAATATCTTAAATACAAGATTTGGCAAAATGATTTACACATTCGTAGATTTAATAAAAGTAAAATAGAGTGCAGGACGAATCATTGTTTAAATAGTATAAGTTTTTCTGCTGTCAAGTTTCTGAAATCCATGATAAAAAATTAATAAGATTTCGTTAGGAATACTATCCCGCGTCTTATGGGAATACTTATGGGAAACTGAAAGAATCTCATTTTCCTTTGAAGTTGTTACTGTGCGTTGCATTGGAAACATTAAGTACTTTTCTCTGTTTCACATCTCGATTTGCGTACTCATTGAGTTTGTGATGGTGTGTATTCTGTTACCGATTTTCATCATTGTATTGTATGCACCCTTTCTTTTTCTTAAAGATACGTTTGAGGTAATTTTGAATGCAAAGTGTCTTATTACTGTGCTATTTGTATATTTTGATCTAGTATTCAATTTCAGACGGTGTGGGACTTAAGCAACAGCCTAAGAATGTACCAAACGGCTCGTTTTTGTTGTCGTATTCAATTCTAGTGAATATGAACCTATGACATTTTTCCGTCCATGTGATGTTATGGTTGTGGAATACTGTACAGGTTTGACATCCTACGCAAGCTTGGCCAGGGTACATACGGCAAGGTGCAGCTCGCTGTCAACAAGGACACCGGCCAGGAGGTTAGTTCAAATCATTTGGTACTGTTCAACTTTAGTGCACTTTTGCACTCACGCTCATTTCATTTTCTACATCGTGAGTTTGCGAATTTTGTTTTGCTTCGTGATGCCACTTTCCACATAAGTGGGGTGCTACCTACTATGGTCAACCTAAACTTACTAGCCACCTAACACCAGTACAACGATCAACTTCAACTTACTCAACACCTGACACTACTTGAAGTAAAATATGTTTAATCAAGTGTAAACATATAATTTCCTTCTAATATATTTCTTATTTTGTGTAGGAAATTTGTACAGCACTGGGAACTTCACAAGCGTGGGGGATTGTTTGGTTGTACAATCCATACGTTGCATACCTGTTTTCTTCCTATTCAGGATGTATTATATGTAATGTAATTCGCGTAGAATGTATTATATCAAATGTAAGTCACAGCGGCATAATAGAGCAACCCATTGCTCAGTTCAGCAATCGTGTAAACTATTCTTACTTTAATTAAAATCTGAAAACGTGTGAAGTTATTTATTGCACGGAATTAAAATTCTTTTTAAGAATGTAATTGTAACTCGAAAATTGAATTCTTAGGTGTATTTAACCGAAAGAGTAGATTATTTTGATGTATTCAATTAGAATGCGACTACAGAATTCATTCGTGTAGGTAATTATAGTATGTGAAATCATTTTAAAGTATATTATTAATATGTTTGTGTTGGCTGGGTTGCCTTGACGTCATAAAGTTCCTGTTGTCATTATAGGTTCAGGTTCATTTGGGCCGATTGTGTTGGTACAGTGGTTCTTAACCGTCTGTTTCTGGACTGACCCTCTGAACACAATCAGTCTTAAATGATGCTAGTGCGGACCACGAGTAAACTAGACGACATTGTTAACGGCCTCCTTGTGATTTTTGATGTTGTACACGGTGGAGTGTAATTATAATACCAGCATTAAGTTCGATTGGAGTGACAAACGCCAGAGTGGGATTATAATGGCAGCTTAGATCAGTTTCGAGAGACAAATGTAAAAGTGTAATTACAATAGTAGCTTTAAATGAAATAGAAGTTACAGGAGCTCACTGCCTCACAAACGAGTACTGCATTGCAGGACGTGAAGCCTTTTTTTAGTTGTACCTTCAACTAAATTACTCGTGATCGACTTATAAAGCGCAATTTGACCCGGGGAAAGAATATATATTTTTAGTTGTCATTTTTTGTTACAATGCATTTGTCCAAACATTAAGAAATTTTTTTTGAGGTTTGAAGAAATATTTTTTAATTATTGTAACTTTAAAAGTTGAATTAACTGAAACTCTGGCAAGGGCTGTTATTGCTTAAAAGTACGAAGAAATTTCAACATTTGATAGTGACTGACATTTAAGTGTATTTTAAACTACTAGGTCGTGTCGTCACTAGCATCACTGTCATGCATAATAGTCAAAATGTAGAGAAGACTGAGAACTGCATGCTAATGAAATACAAGTGCTGTCACATGGTCGAGTGGTGAGCTGCCTGACGTGTGCTGTTAGGTCTGGTTCGAGTGCCAACGTAGCACTCGAATTTTCTACTGCTTGTGACGCAAAGGACCAGGCAAACTGATAGACTGAGTAGCTTAAACTATTTCTTCAAACTTCCAGGTCATCGCCCGTATTTATACAAGTCTTTCTCTTACGTAACAAGAGATCTGGCAATATTCGCTGGAAAGGTGATCACTAGGTTCAAGATGTCAACGTTAAGACTTTAAAAACCAGTGTATATGTCATGTATGCCTGATTGGATGAAAGTTTCTTTCATTTTTCTTCAAGTGCACTGCTCCAACTAGCATTTTTATTCGAAGCTGCTGCTTGTGTACTGCAGATTTGCTAGGTTTTGTAGATAGCCAACAGATTCTTACCCCTAATTTATCTGGGTGTTTTAACCATATTTTTATCCCTAAACTTAATGGTAATTGAATTGCAAGTGACGTCACAGCATATCTTCACCTTCTACATACATTATTCATAGTTCAGCAAATTGCATTGCTAGGGTACGCTCTTTTATTGGCATGATTTTAGATATGAAGGTTCGAAAATAAAACTAGATTTTAAATCCTACTGAGGTAGGTATTTTATTGCCGATAGTGTTCTCTGTGTGCGACGGCCCGAGTTATCGGTGGCGGAAAAGTGGAAATTTCTTATCGTGTTCTCCTGCTTTTGTTGAACTTCGTGACAGGGGACTAGGTTCACGGCGTGACAAACATGCGGCTGCTTCAGCACGTTGTCGTGTTGCACGTTATGTGCGACTAGCGGCACGGAACAGGTTAACATTGTGTGGTGTTTCACAACAGGTTGCGATCAAGACAATCAAGAAGGCGAAAATCGAGACTGAGCAAGACTTGGTGAGGATTAGGAGAGAAATCCAAATTATGTCTTCCGTTCAACATCCGCAAATCATACACATTTACGAGGGTGAGTACAATTATGTTCATTTTCATTTTTCGGCTTGTTGATTCTCTAGCAGTAGATTTTACGCACAAATATTTTTCATGGTTTAATCATTGCTCTTTATTTCAAAAATATGAACACGTTTGTTGTCAGTTTTCTTCAAAACTCATTATTTTATTCAGTGCCCATGGGTCTCTCACTTTTACTTAACTCTGGTAGTGTTCTAAAGCTTGTAAAGAAAATACATTTCAATAAAAAAATAGATTGAAAAAACAAGTAGGTCATAAAAGATCATTCAAGGAACTTGTATAAATGCTAGAGGAGATGAGCATATCGACTAAAAGAAGCCTCTTACAGCTGGTTATGGGCAACTAATATATTAATTTGGGTTCCAGTATTTGAGAACCGTGAAAAGATGGTTCTGGTGATGGAGTACGCGGCTGGAGGAGAGTTGTACGATTACCTCAGCGAAAGGAAGGTCCTGAGTGTGGACGAGGCGAGGAGGGTCTTCAGACAGGTGGCGTCTGCTGTCTACTACTGCCATAAGGTGACGTCTAATTTTTAGGGTCTGCAATCAAGTACTGTTAGTTGTCTAAAACTGTCATAGAGCGGGACATGCCATAAGCTGTGACATGCTA
Organism: Trinorchestia longiramus; assembly: GCA_006783055.1. Taxonomy (NCBI): domain Eukaryota; kingdom Metazoa; phylum Arthropoda; class Malacostraca; order Amphipoda; family Talitridae; genus Trinorchestia; species Trinorchestia longiramus. Next base: position 73,804 of record VCRD01002712.1, read on the forward strand.
TAAAGTGTGACACGATGTTGAATCTTCATTTGGATGGGTTCAGGTGTTCCCTATTATGAAGACGAGTCCAAGTGTGTGCAGTAAGTTAATCATGTTACTTTAATGAGTAGCATATTATATAGTATCATTGGGTAAGTTATTTCTGCTCTCTACTGCAATTGAAGGCTTCTAATGGAAGCGCTTTGTGTAGTGTCTGTGTCCTCCATCATCAGGACAACCGAGGGAAGTTAATGTCTCTCCCCCAACCTCAGCTGTGGAGCCTCATTTCGTGTTGAGTTAATGCAAGTCCCCAGGCGCCATGTCTCAAGTTCCAAGACCTCACTTGAGACCTACTTTTCCTCCTCCTATCTCTTTTTTTTCCTCATCTCTTTCTTTCCTCCTATATCTTCCTTTCCTTTTATCTCTTTCTTTCATCTTTTCCCTTAATTTCCTCCTATTTATTTCCTTCCTCTTATTCCTTAATTTCCTCCTATCCTTTTCTCTCCTCTTATCTCTTCATTCCCTTCTACCTCTTCTTTTATCGTGAGGTAAGTATGCATCCTCTTCATTGGATTCTTTTCTTGTCGAGCCCTTTTACTCAACATGGACTTTAGTCTGACTCATGGGAGACGAGTTCCTAATAGCGGTGTGAAAGAGCTTCATGGTGTGATGCGGCTGGCTGACAACTACTACTACAGATACAGTTCTAGGATTATGTTCGGTCGTCAGACTGGCGGCTTCAACTGTCACTACTGTGATAAAATGAGGCTAGTTTCGTGGCGTCTTCAGACATGTGCCTTTACCTATCTATCGGTGTGATGAAGTGGGGTGGATTGTATGGGGTCTTAAGGCAAGTTTCTTTTCGGGAAATATGCCGGAAGACTAATAATTGTCTTTTTTTAGTATCATAGTACAGCAGCATTCGAAGCTTTTAAATTTGTCTTCAAAAGATAGAGCACTGCTAGACCCAACTGTTATACTAATTGTTGTCACGATACCGTGACAGAAAGATTTTTTCGTGTCTTACCTGATCAAATATATGTAACTTTAGTTCATTTGAGGATGTGATTGAGGATTAGAATAAGAAATTGATGTTTTTTATTACAAAGGTTTCGAGGAGAGTGGATGTATGTGAATACAAATGTGGTCGAATTTGTTCTCAACTTGAGTGATATGTCACTCGACTTCCTTTTTAGGACATCCATGCCGACGAAACTGGGGCCGCAGTAGGGAGTTTTTGACTTGAATTATTCCTTGTTTTAATACATAGTTTATTCGGAGAAATTCAAAAATTATTCTCTCTATACATCTTTTTTACCGTAAATTATAACTCACATCTGTGTATTTATTGAAAGCGGAACGTTTGTATTCTGTATTTTAAATGTTCTGAATTCTTTCTCCTCCCCAGCACAAGATTTGTCACCGCGACCTGAAGCTCGAAAATATCCTCCTAGACATCGACGGAAATGCTAAGGTGTGTTTTACCTCAATTGCATAAATATTGAATGCAAAATGAATAAGATTCAATCCAATCAGATCATTTGTCATTCTCGGTATTTCGCAACTGAAAATTGGTAAATACTTCTCACTAATATGTGTTCGCATTGTATTTTTCATTTTCATGTTTCGTGCTTCCACTAGCTGATATATTTCTTTCTGCTGTGTCTACTTCATATTCGTGCAAAATTTTACGATTTTTCAAAACAATATATTCTCTTCCTATGCTTAGCATAATACTACTTACTCTACTCTTACCTCTAATTATAAGTCCGTTGTTTTTATTTTCGTTAATTCGATTATTTTGAATGAACATAACATTCGTAAATTTGTGCGTGCAAAAAAATGTTCATTTACCAAGTCCTGAGCAATATGTTACACTTGTTGATTGTCGTCTGAATCTTCCAATATTTTCTGCCATTCATCTCTTTCTCTTAAATGCACAAAGATTCACACATAAATTTCAGAAAGGATTACGTTTTCCTTGCTGATTGAATTGTCTTATTTCCTGAATTGGAAGTACACTCTTATCTTCATTTTAGCTTGCCAGTATTACACTCTCATAAAAAGAACTTTATTCTCAACATTTCCATGTTGTCTGTCACTATTTTCTTCTCAGTCTTATTTGTCCCTTTAGCGTTGCCAACATTAGTATTAAGTAAGGCATGGGACTTGAGTATCAGCCCAAGAATAGGCCAAACGGCTCGTTTCTATTACCTTATTCTATTCTATAAACGCCTTCACTCCTCTGGTTGTGATGAGAACCATTATTCTTGAAGTGTTGGGCAGCACCAGCTTGTTGTGGTTTATTGCTGTTTTATTATTAGCATGGCGGTAACTTCTATTATTAGCTGTAGCATGCAGGCGCTCTTTGGCACATGTGCTAAATTCTTCCCCGCTTTCGTGTGCTAGCGGCGATTTCATCAACAATTGCTTGCCGCAAGTAGACCACTACTCCTCCCATAGACTGGCTTCCCTCTTTCCTATCGTCGGGAGATAAGAGCTTTTAAATCGATTCTCTCTGTACGACACTGAGCATTAGTTTAAAAGACTTTTCTTTTTCGGTGGTCGATAACGTCCTACGTGGTAGGTTTTCAATGAGTCGTGGTGAGCATTAAAATTTTCTAGTTCACTTATGCCTTTGTCTGAATCCTGCACAACGTTGTCAATAGTCTTTTGCGTCTAATTTTAATAGAGAAATATGTATTAGGTATCGTGTTCCGGGATTTTCACACTTCGTGTACCCAGTCTGCTGACACAACTGTGCAACCGTAAGAAATATCTATTTAAAATTTATAAATTCACTTACGTGTAGCGCTCTTTAAAAAGTGATGTATCACCCAGAGATTTGACTTGATGGTCATCAATCTTTACGAAACATGAAACGATATTTTTAAACAATGGTACATCGGTATCGCCAAGTTTCTACTTTCTTTTGTTAACGTGACGTGTAGCCCATAATTCATGAGCATTCGCAGAAAGTGTGGCTGCTGTCGTTTTACTCTGTGAATTGAAATCCGTTTAGTTCTGGCACCTTGTTGAAATGTTTGTGCATAGCAAGATGAAAAAATGGGCTATTGGTCATCGCACGAGAATGCAGAGTAGCTAAACTAGTGGGTTATATTAATGAACAAGCATTAAGTGTTGATGTGAGACTTAATATATTACGTAGCCTTGTGACTCAAGTTAAGAAAAGCTTAACGATACTCCTTCTGAAGGATATTTTGATTTAAAATCACGTCTTGACGAGTCATCTTCATTCTGTCAATCTTCACTCCCTTGTGTTCTAGGCTACCTTCGTCTCATTTCAACGGTGCAATTTGTATAATACGTTTTTAGGGGGGGGCAATCGAAACCGCTTGTGTTGTCAATAAGTTGATGCCGTTTTGCTCTCTTGCGTGCTATTGTCCGTGTTAGTGACTTAACTCGCTAACTTAGACGCTAACTTATTGACTATTTATATTCATTCGTTGTGCTTCCGCTAACCCCACATTTCGTTCATGTTCCTAATACAACTATGATGGCCAAGACACATTCTACTTTCCGTTTCTTCCCGGCACTTCACTTCACAAATTCTAACAAAATCCTTGCTTTTTTCGAGGCAAGAACATGGCTTCAACGTCCAGCCATGCTGTCATTTTGTTTCCGACTCACCAGCCCGCCATTTCTGTCTTTTCAGATCGCCGACTTCGGTCTGTCGAACGTGTTCGACGAGAAGCGCAGACTCGATACCTTCTGCGGCTCGCCCTTGTATGCCTCTCCAGAGATCGTGAAGGGCGTGCCCTACGTCGGTCCTGAGGTACTCCATCACTTTATTTATGGCCCGACCTTGAACAGTTGCCTGGGTTAAGGACCTGAAAACGTAGAGAAAGGCTCCATGTTGTGGGTGGAGGATGGGACAATTGTCATTTCATTTGTAATCTCAGAGGTGAAGCATATTATGCTGAAATTATTTCATTTGTAATGGAAGAGATTGAAAATATTACGATAAAATTATTTCATTTGTAATCACAGAGGTGGAGGATATTACGCTGAAATAATTTCATTTGTAATGTCAGAGATTGAAGATATTACGATAAAATTATTTCATTTGTAATCTCAAAGATGAAGAATATTACGCTTAAATTATTTAATTCGTTAATCCCGAAGATGGATGATATTACGATTAAATTAGTTCATTTGTGATTTCATACTTCACCAATTGGTTAAATAACACCTTCTGCAAGTTTAAAAAAAAAAACGAAAAAAAAATAATGCACGGCCGTTTGTTTTTAAATGCATTAACAAATATCTGTGAGGTAGAAATTTTTGGTGAATTTTAATGATTCAGGTTCTCTACAGTTACATATTCATTGTTTGACCTGGAGGCACATCAGTACTGATGCCTGTAAGGTTCAGCAGTTCCGTATGTTCGTGCGCATTAGCTGCGCCATGCGAATGCGTCTGGCGAATTAGAAGTATAAATGAAGAACTTCATGGTCAAATATCAGTGAGGAACTTCATGGTCGAATGTAAATGAGGAACTTTATAGTCCAAAATGAGTGAGGAACTTTATGGTCCAAAATGAGAGAGGAACTTTATGGTCCAAAATGAGTGAGGAACTTTATGGTCCAAAATGAGTGAGGAACTTTATGGTCCAAAATGAGTGAGGAACTTTATGGTCCAAAATGAGTGAGGAACTTGATGGTCAAAATCAGTGGGGAATTCATAACAGTATCACTGTAATAGCGAATAACCCAATATTTTGTATACGCGTAAAAAATTTTATACACTAAGTGACCGACGTAGGAAATGAAATATTAATGACGAGGTTTTTTTTTGACCAGCGATAATATTTATTCGGTCCATGACACAAAGATCTACTGAAAACAATTGTCCCTTCTCAAGGTAACATTGTGTTGTAGTTACCTGTGTAACTTGTGTTCTTAAAATGTATAGCTAATATGTATTTAAACATAATCCAGAGAATTTTTCATTCGAATATAGGTTTTTCATCGAAATATTTCCTCTTGTAATACTTTGTTTGGGACCTAAAATCGATAAATTTGTGAACAGAAAATTAAAAGCAATAAGCTGAAATTTTTGTCATGGATCATATTAGTTCATCTTTGTAGGTAATATTTCGGTTGAAGACATTCAAATAGTTTTTTCGCCAGGTAATAGTTTCACAACTTTGTGCAGTGATTCATAACGTCTTTGATGTGACGATGTCAAACTTATACACATTTTCAGTTGGTACTTATTTTTACAGAAGATAACCTGATTTACAGGAACATTAATAACCTCCAAATAATCTCTAGAGTTATCAGAGGCTTGTCAAAAGCATCGTAGGATGAATATGGCGCTTTGGGATGATAAATTATATTCATTTTCTTACGTTTCATGTCTCCCTGTGAATCGATATCGCCCTGTAATTCTGAAATGCCTCCACCTCGTGAGAAAGTTGTCTCGAAGCGAGCTTACTGATGGTAAGGAGGTGTAACTGAACAGCTGAAACATCAGTGGTCGACCAAAGATGTGTTACTGAACAGTTGGAAAATCAGTGGTCGGTGTGTCTTCACTGTCCAGGTTATTCGAGTTCATTACGTGTTGGAATTTTCAAAAAAAATTGCAGTTGCGTTGTGACTTTTTGAAAATTTGCACATAATAAACCCGAAAATTTATTGAGGTCGGGAAGTTAGAGAAGAAAGTCTTTAAGGTCCAGATTGATACCAATGCTCGTGTACACGCCACAGCAACTCAACAAAACTGTTCTCAAGATTATAATGTATATATATTTATATAGATATATGTATATATATATAAAATAAACTACTCTCAAGATATCATCTATTCTGAAAAAAACGTTCTCCCTGATAGCTTTCCGTGAGGTAGAAAAACAAAAATTTTCTCTTAACTTCATTGATCATTTCCAATTATCAAGATATTATCGACTAAAAGACAATTTAATTCTCTACTTGAGGCTGTTTTTCTGGTAACTTCTCAGAATGGTGTATGTCTCGAAATCCATTTGTTAACTAAATCCTGTGGTACTGCACACCAGGTCGACTGCTGGTCACTGGGCGTACTTCTGTACACGCTCGTGTACGGAGCCATGCCCTTTGATGGATCCAACTTCAGGCGACTGGTGAAGCAGATCACGCAGGGAGACTTCTACGAGCCTCCTACACCCTCAAGTGAGTGTTGTCCCACACTCTCAAGTGAGTGTTGTCCCACACTCTCAAGTGAGTGTTGTCCCACACTCTCAAGTGAGTGTTGTCCCACACTCTCAAGTGAGTGTTGTTCCA
>VCRD01002713.1:0-17962 GCA_006783055.1 Trinorchestia longiramus
GGCACAAGTTTGGGGCACAAGTTTGGGGCACAAGTTTGGGGCACAAGTTTGGGGCACAAGTTTGGGGCACAAGTTTACGGGGCACAAGTCACGGGGTGCAAGACACACGACAAAACAAGACACACGACAAAACAAGACACACGACAAAAGAAAACAAAGCATAAATTGCAGTGTTATTTTCACGGAACAGGTACTTCCCTGAGCCGTCTCCTGTAGGAGGTTGCTGTTGCGTGAGCGTCGTGTACGGCGGCTGCCTAGCGGACAACCGCGTCATGCTTCTCATGGCTCCACCCGCCGTCGCCTCCATCTGGTGTCAAGGACTGCAGGTCACCATTTCTATTTTAATCCATCATAAACTGTAGGTCATCATTTCTATTTCAGTCCATCATAAACTGTAGGTCATCATTTCTATTTCAGTCCATCATAAACTGCAGGTCACCATTTCTATTTCAGTCCATCATAAACTGTAGGTCATCATTTCTATTTCAATCCGTCAAAAATTGCAGGTCACCATATAAATTTCAATTCGTCAAGGACTGCCGGTCACCATTTGTATTTCAATCGGTCAAGAACTGCCGGTCACCATTTCTATTTCAATTCATCAAAGACTGCAGGTCACCATTTCTATTTCAATCCATCGAAGTATGGGTTTCAACTTAGTGTCTGTTTTAATGTCTTTTCGGCGCGCAAACACGTATTTTCTTGTAATTTGAGTTCTGATTTCAATCTGTCCAAGTCCAAAGAGAATATTTCAATTACTGTCAGTTTCAATCTCTCCAGACGCAGATGAACTTGTTCAATTTCAGTTTCATTGTATTTGTTTCAACGCGATAGACTTGTGTGTGTGAGAGAAAGAATTTCATCTCTAATGAACTATCCTGAAGGCAAATAGTTCTTCAAAAACAATCAATGTTGTAAAGAAAATTATCTCCCTCGAAAGACCACATCACGTGAAAATTTAAATTCCAAAATAAAGAGTCTAGTTATATCCGGGGCATTAAGGAATCGCTTGAACAATGCTGTATCGCATATAAGAATGTAACTTTTTTGCTTATAGTTTTCAGATTCAAGAGTCCAAGTACATCCAATGTCTCAAAAAACGCTTAATGTATCACTGATAAAAATGAACACATTTGCTTACACGTGGTCTTGAGATTTAGGAATCCAAATACATCAATTGTACAGAATAACTCACTTGTAACTATGCCTTATTTTCGTATCATGGTTTTTTAGTTCAAGAGTCCTTGTACATTAGTCACACAAAATAACTCACTTGTATCAATGCCTTATTTTCTTGCACACGATTTTAAAGTTCAAAAGTCCATGTACATTAGTCACACAAAATAACTCACTTGTATCAATGCCTTATTTTCTTGCACATGATTTTAAAGTTCAAAAGTCCATGTATATTAGTCGCACAAAGTAACTCGCTTGTATCAATGCCTTATTTTCTTGCACACGATTTTAAAGTTCAAAAGTCCATGTACATTAGTCACACAAAATAACTCACTTGTATCAATGCCTTATTTTCTTGCAGATGGTTTTGAGATCTCAGCGGAAACTGGCTGAGGTGAAGGACAAGAGACTGTATTGGCTCAAGGAGCAATACTTAAAACTCTTTTTCGAAGACGAGGCTTGTAGTGGTCCGAAGCCTGCTGAGGCCATCAAGGCATGTATTGCACAGGCATCAATTAGCTATAATATTTCATCCTATTTTATTAACAGCACCATGAGTAATACGCACTCATGTTTTACTTATATTGACACCGTGATTAATATGCACTATGGTTTTACTTTAACTGACCCGTGATTTAATGCTCATTAACGTTTCATTTGTTATTGTTGAAATGATTAAACTGCACAAGTGGATCACGTATATTCATATTCTCTTAAATTCAGTAACCACGACCTAGTTTTGGTAGTTGAGACTGTGGACAACGAGAATTTCTACTTTATTTTTTTCTCTAACTTCAGACCATCGGCATACCCCTGAAATTTTTGAAAATTCAATTCCTCGTAAGTTGAATAACCACAAGCCAATTTTAATAGTTGAGGCTGTGAATGACTGGAATTTCGAATTAATTGATATTTTTTGACACCAGATCTTCGGTGGACGGAACTGGGTGACCAGCACCGTGGGGTCCATGTCCCCTCAAGAACCAGGTGGAGGGTCCAAGAGGATCCACGGTTCAACGCGACTCAAGAAACCTAAGAATCAGTACAATCTTCCTCTCTCGAAGGTAAGGCAAGCCTCAAATATGAAGCCGTGGTGGTGCTTTTTTGCTGTAGTCAACCCATGAGTGTTAGGCCTCAAGTGTCAGCCCTTCACTCAAGTGTTTGAACATTTTGAACCCATGTAGCTGGTATGTTTTCTTCAATGTGTTGCAAATGAATATACAATGTATGTTTTAAGGTGGTCCTTATTTTTTACAAATTCAAAGGGAGTTTTCAAATGTTCGTTTTGAGGTAAAAACTGTTTGAATTCGTAAAATTATCAGGCAATTATGCGAACAGCACTTACCAATTCAAATACATGTCTAATAGGTTGGAGGTTTCTGTCGATATATATTAAAATATATATCTATAGAAGCCTCCGCGGCCTTTTAAATTTATGAAAAAAAGATCACCTTAAAATATAAACATTTCGTAGAGTTTGTTATACGTAACTCATTACGCTCCATGGGCACAATTTATACCAATATTAGTTAACTTCTTCAAATTTTTAAACGTAAATAAAGCCTCAATCACGAAACTCAGCCTTGATGATGCTTTCTACGTATAGGGAGACCAAGAACGGCCCCAAACCACCTCACCAGTGGGTGGCAGCCGGCGAACGGTACTCACTCCTACTACTCTCAGCAAGACGGTGCTCACGCCCACAACCCTCAGCAACTTCCCCAACAACAGCCACCACTTCTCAACCACCACCTTGTCCTCCTCTTCCTCCGCTAGCACCATCCTGCATCAGCCCTCCCCTCCACCCCCGACACGTCGACCTGCCCATGACCCCCAGCAGGACTCCCTCTCTGTCTCTCCAGGGCACAGGTGGGAAATATTTAGAACAGGTGTTCTTTGTTATTTAGAACTGTTCTTAGACCTTCGAAACTACTCTCATGTGTTCTTTGGAACTGTTCTTGTGTGTTCTTTAGAACTGTTTTTAGGCGTTTTTTGAAACTGTTTTTCGGTGTTCTATGTTTTTTTTGGGAATTTTCTCATGTGTTTTTTGTTCTTTAGAACTGTTTCCGGGTGTTCTTTGTTCGTTGGAATTGTTTTCAATTTCTTGAAGCAGCGGTTCTTGATTTATTTTAAGCTATTTACTTAGGCGGTTATTTTCCATTTACTTAGGCTCTTATTTTCAATTTACTTTGGTTATTATTCTCCATTTACTTAGGCCGTTATTCTTCATTTACTTGGCTGTTATTCTTCATTTACTTGGCTGTTATTAACCATTTCCTTATGCTGTTAATCTCTATTTATTAGCCTCTTATTCTGCGTGGACTTCGGCTGTCATTTTCTTTTCATGTTCTAAAAATGATACACATAATTCCTTCAGCTTGTGATTTCTAACCATTGAGGCAGCGATTTGCATTTTTCTGGTAGTATTTTATATCATTTTTAAACAGTTTTTGAAATTTTTTGATTTAGGCATCCTTAATTCTCGATAACTGTGTTTTTTCAACTTTTTCACATTATGGCTTCCAATTTTTTGCATCAGAATATCATTGCACTGAAAGCTCAAGCAATGACCACGGTCTTTTAAACTACAGTACAGTAGTTCCGTATTTTTACAAATCACCGTTTACACTCATTAGAAAAGGCAGATTATGAACCCCCCAGTATTACATCCTACTAACTCTATGTCCCTAACTCCTTAAGGCTAATGTATGATTGAGATAATTGCTCGTGACATATACGCCTGTGCGTGAGTGATATATGTGCGCATGACTAAATTGACTTATGTGGTTAAGGTGTACGTGCATGATTGATGGATTTACTTTAAACGGCATGGGACTTCGGTATTGAACCAAGAATGGCCCAAACGGCTCGTTCCTATTGCCTTATTCTATTCTATTCTATTCTATTCTATTCTATTCTATTCTATTCACTTGTTACCAGAGCGAAAAAATTATTTGAATTATAAGTTTGAAAAATACGTTAACAAAAAAACCTCCTGAACCGAGCACCCACTTTAAAATATTACGTTGAAGAATAAATAATATCTCGTTTACCGAGCGTTTGTTGTAAAATGCTGTGTTGTACCATTAAAAAATATAACTAACTGAGCCTATCACTGAGCCTATCACCGTTTTAGTACAAAAAATAACTCGTTTACCGAGCGTTCACTGTAAAACTCTGCACTGTAATACGTAAAAAATGCCTCGTTAAGTGAGCGTTCACTGTAAAACACTGCTCTGTAGTATAAAAAATACTTCGTTAACCGAGCGTTCGCTGTAGAACACTGTGCTGTAATGCATAAAAAACTTCCTCGTTAAGTGAGCGCTCGCTGTAAAACACTGTGCTGTAATACATAAAAAACTTCCTCGTTAAGTGAGCCCTCGCTGTAAAACACTGCACTGTAATACATAAAAACTCAACTGACGTCCACTATACAATGAAACCGTTCAGGTCTCCGTCGGGAGTGCCATCGTACGGAGGCAAAGACCCAGTGCTGCCCCCACTGCCTAGTCTCATCGGCAAAGGATACGATCAGCAGCAGCACCTGGGTGGAGGTTTGGCTGGTCTGCCGTCACCTAGACATCACAGAGCCCAGCAAGCTGCTTTTAGGTAGGAATTCTGTAATTTTACGCCCAAACAAGATTCTGTGGCCTGTTCAGAGAATTTTTTAAGGTAGTTTTAACCCTTTTAACTCGATTTATGTCGCAGCCGTTCTTGAAGTATGTTAGCAATTATTTACTTTAGTCCTGTATTTGAAATGTTTTGATCATAAGTTTGGTGAAATTATAGAGAAAACAAGTGATCATTTGCTTAATATTTCGTTCAATAAAAAACTTCGTCGGTATTGGGTGTACGTATCATATTTAGTACACTTCAAATAAACGCATCTAGTTTGTATTGTACGTGTTTTGACTATTTAAACGACATAAATACGGCGTCATACTTCAGTTGAGCACGAAGTTTCGTTGTTGCAGGTCCTGTGTACGTAATTGTAATCTTTTTAACACTATATAATATTATCAATGTTTTAAACCAGCTGTCAATTATTAGGAGTCCTCCCTCATAAAGTGGTGATTGGCCTATATTTAGGCACACAAGTTGAATTTCTTTCATCCTGAATACAAACTAGCATCACGAAAAACAAAATGAAATCTTTATGAAACGAATTTCATAATGAAATTTTTAATTCAGTTGATCGAACTTCCCATTTACTGCTTACGTTCAGAGAAAGAAGCAGATCCGGGGGACCACTGGATTTCAACTCCCCCCGTGGTGTGAAGGGGGAGCCACTGACGCAGGCGGCGGAGCTGGATTTCTCTGACTTCGTGGCCCTGTACAAATCCTTCAGCCTCCGGGCCCGCAAAGACCTACGCGATATCTTTAAAATGTTCGCGGTGACTCGCAAGAGTCTCTCAGACAGCTCTCTGGAGGACCGAACGAGTACATCCTCGCCCCCAACTCCTCCCTACACCAAACTGGGCAGTTCCAACTCGGCTCATCACCTGCCCAGTGCCGCGATACCCACGCGCCATCAGCAGCTCAAGTCCGTGGGCATCCTGACGCGGAACACGTCTCTCGACGTCCTCGTCTTCAGGAACAATTGCCAAAAGAAGAAAATTTTCGATGCCATCGCGGCTGCCAGCATCGTAACCAATTGTGCCTGGGGAGGCAGTTCGAAAAGTCAGGTGAGTGTAGGTCTCGGTAGTGCGTCTTGAGTGCCGTAGTCACGTTAGTGCTTCTTGAGTGCCAGGGTTATGATAGTGCATCTTAGTGCCGTAGTCACGTTAGTGCTTCTTGAGTGCCAGGGTTGTGTTAGTGCGTCTTGAGTGCCGTAGTCACGTTAGTGCATCTTGAGTGCCGTAGTCACGGTAGTGCTTCTTGAGTGCCAGGGTTGTGTTAGTGCGTCTTGAGTGCCGTTGTCACGTTAGTGCTTTTTGAGTGCCAGGGTTGTGTTAGTGCGTCTTGAGTGCCAGGGTTGTGTTAGAGCCTCTTGTGTGCCAGGGTTGTGTTAGTGCGTCTTGAGTGCCGTAGTCACATTAGTGCTTCTTGAGTGCCGTAGTCACATTAGTGCTTCTTGAGTGCCAGGGTTGTGTTAGTGCCTCTTGTGTGCCGGGGTTGCGTCTAGGGAAAGAGGAAGAGAGAGTGGAAGTTCCTGAGTTTTTCCCACCTAAGGCAGGGAAGAAAAACTCTAAATAAAAGAATCACGTCTGAATTTGTTACCTTTTAAGTATTCAAATTATTTTCTCTATCATGAATGTTCTAACCACCGTGTAGTAGCAGCGGTTCTGATATTTTAAAAACCCCACGGACATGCAGCGTTCAATATCATTTCTCTTTCTTGAAGGTTCTGACCACCATAGAGCTGCAGCAGTTCTTATATTTCAAAAGCCCCACCGACATGCAGCGTTTGATATCATTTCTCTTTCTTGAAGGTTCTGACCACCGTCGAGCTGCAGCGGTTCTTAGTGGAGCAGCAGGGCGAGAACCTCAATGAGGCAGACCTGGACGAACTCTTGGAGCGACATGAGCCTGACCCTTCGTTGAGAGCCATGGGCATCATGTCCTTTGAGGGGTTTGCCCGCATGCTAATGGACGAAGACAATTATGCCTTCAAAGACTCGCCTATTGACGAAGATGACATGTCGTACCCTCTATCCCATTATTACATCGCCTCTTCCCACAACACGTACCTCACTGGACACCAACTCAAGGGAGAGTCTTCTGTCGAACTCTACAGCCAGGTTTGTCCAGTCAAATGAAAGTTTTGTATCTTTTATTTGATTCAAATTGCGCTATGTTCTAGCACATTGTTACTAACATCTTTGATTGAACATGTGCAAAAGTTCCCCACTTTAAAATTAGAGATTTCAGTGCCTTAGTACATTTTTTTCGAGAACTTGACTGTCAAGCCTCGTTATTTGCCTCAATTAAAGTCGTAATTTACGATTTAAAGAGTTTATATTTGCGCAAGAACGTCAATCAAAATCACGATATTAACGATGCAATGCTGAAAATCATAATGAAATGTTTTATAAACCACTACAAATATCGAATTATGCAAATAATGATGGTGAAAATAACGAGGTTTGTCTATATTATTCTCTAATTTCCCTTACAACAACGTGGTTTACCAGTAAAATTTGCTAATATCTATCCTTGCTAAATTATCATTGACTTCAAACATGGATACGCATGAAATATTGTACACATGTAAGTTCTATTTACATAATTAATGCGGTAGACTGCATCTTCACGACACGCATCGAAACGCCCCTACGAGCTTTTATTTCAAGTTGCAGCACAGAGGACGGGGATTTCGCTTGGAGCAACATCACTACTCATGGGATCTTAACATTATGAATTGAAAAATCCAGTGTATCTGTACTGTATACTCGATTGGAAATAAAGTTTCTTTCTTTGTGTTACTGCTGTACAGGTTCTGCAGACAGGCTGCCGCTGTGTGGAGCTGGATTGCTATGACGGAGATGATGGGTCGCCAATGATTTACCACGGCCACACCTTCACTACAAAAATACCCTTCAGGTATTTATTCATTCAGATATTTCAGTATCACCTCTTTATGTAGGAAACTTTTCCTTTCTCTTCGTGCGGGATTTCTTTTCTGATGTGTATTTTTAAGCTCTACTTGGCACAGAATTTACGATGTTTCTTGCTACACTATTAGACCCACACGTAAGAGAATTCATGTGTTTTGTGCTGATTTTTTTTGTTGTATTTGCCAGTGAACGCTAGCTTTGCGAAGGAGTTTCCATATTGAAGGATGTACCTTTGGTATCCACAATACAATGCTTACAATACATGTGTAACCTACCGAATTTTCTCTCTAAATCCTTAAGAGCGTCACAGAGACCAAGCAAGTAAACAAGCAAGCAACAAACAGTGGATTATTATACATAGGGCATAGTATAATGGGATGAGATATCATACATTGTTTTTAGTGAATAATAAAGCTTGAATTGTAGATATACCTCTTCATTCATGTTTACGTTTACACAGGAATGTCGTGGAGGCAATAGAACGGAGCGCCTTCATCACCAGTCCATACCCTGTCATCCTGTCCCTGGAAAATCACTGCTCTGTGCAGCAACAGGCCAAGATGGCGGCCATTTTCAACGAGGTCTTCGGTGACAAACTGGTCACAAAGTTCCTCTTTGAAGCAGACTTTTCTGACGAGGCTCATCTGCCTAGCCCTCAACAACTGCTTTACCGGTTCATAATCAAGGTGCTTAAGGTCCAGTCAAATGAAACTTCAAATTAAACTTTGGATACTCAGTGTATGTATAGTGAAAATTTCTGTCTACATGTATTCCTTTTTTGACCATTTTTTTGATTGTTCAAGAAGTTCAGAGGAATTTTATTATGTTTATGCTCACGAATTTTCTACTCATGCGTTAATCCCAACCACTAGTGTCTCTCAGTACGGAAAAAATAATGGCACTATTAAAGCGTGACTTAGCACTAGGAGGGTTTCACATGGTTTTTGCTCACTTTTCTTTATATATCTCATTTTTCAGATAATCTGTCATATAACTGATTACCCAAATCCATGATAAAGTTCAAGTTACTGCAGGGACTTATGAAGTGTATACGTTTGCAACATAAAATTTAATGCAGAGTGGAAAGTTTTTTTTAGGGTTTATTAAGACAAACAAAAAACACGGTGATGCTCGTTTATTTAAACGTGCATAAGTTTGTTCAAGATGTTTGTTTGACACTGCGCACGTGTTCTGAACCGAATTTTAGCCTTAAAGGCATCTGAGTATATGTGAATAATTGAACTGTTTATTATTACACATGAATACTTTATTTTCTTTTTCAAATTGAAATCATGAACTTCACCAAGAAATGGTGACGCCCTTGTATGACGCATCAATACACTACGCCATTTATCAGTTGCTGTGATTTACGCCTTTTTTGTTATTCTCTTGACCATGAATATTTTCTTGTCATATAGAACAAAAAGCTGCCGTCAGAGCAAGCCCAAAACCAGCCATCTACAAGCCGAGGGACGGTGGGAGGCGGGAAGCCCTCGTCTGGACGAACTAACTCTCTCGTGAGCAATGCTTCCACAGGCTCCATCAACGAGCCTGACAGTGACGACGAGTACGACGACGACGAGGAAGACGACGACGATGACGATGAAGAAGGTGAGTCACTACGTTAATTTGAATAGTTTTATTGTGGGTAAAATGATATCGACAGTAACCAATCGATTTCACGTTCTGCGTATTGTGAAGTTGTAGGAGCAGTTGTACTCAAACTCACGTTCTCGTTTTCAGATCCAAATCCGTTCGAGTTGCCACCGTCTGTCTACGACTATGATCGACGTTGCATCTTGCCCAAAAGCGTTTCTTGTGACAACAGAACGGCCTCCTTATCTAGCGCTGAGAGCTCCAAGATTGTTTTGAAATCTCGCTTTCTAAGTCACGAAAACAATCAGCCTTCGGAAAGTGAAGGAACAGTCGTCGATGAGCCTGTGAAGCCCAAAAAAAGCTCCCAAATAGCGAAGGAACTGTCTGATTTGGTGAACTATTGCCAGGCCGTCAAGTTCACGGCATTTAATCTTTCCAGCCCAAGAGAGTCGGTTAGAATTAAAAGGACTATCCCCAAAAAAGGTGGGGGTCCTGGATCTACTATGAACAGCACACCAGTAATGACGCATAATCAGATGTCTTCTGATCAGGCAAGACTTGATCTGTCATCATCTCAGCAGGCTGGCCCGAAGCGACCAATAGGAACTCATCCTTGCTATCATTGTTGTTCAATAAATGAAAGTTCTTGCAAGAAGCTCATCAGGCGCAACACACTCGCGCTGATCCAGCATGCAGAAAATCAACTCCTTAGGACGTATCCTGCTGCTATCCGCATCGACTCGTCCAATTTTAATCCTCTTTTCTTCTGGGCCAATGGAGTACAGTTGGTGGCTCTCAATTACCAAACGGATGACGTATTCCTACACTTGAACTATGCCATGTTTGAGCAGTTCAGGAACTGTGGGTACGTGTTGAAGCCTAGGGTACTTTGGGATAGGAACCATATGATGTACAGGCGCTTCGATCCTTTTGCCAAGCAGTTTGATGGACTCCACATTGTAAATATGACTCTGTCAATCATCTCTGGTCAGTACGTGTGCTTGAACCACTTCCATGGCAGCCCAATGATTGAGGTAGAAGTGTTTGGCATCGCGTCTGACAGTACAAAGTACAGAACGAAAATAATCACACGAAACTCCTTCAATCCCATTTGGAATGAAACATTTAGCTTCAAAATTATGTGCAAAAACCTAGCCTTCATTCGCTTTCTAGTTACCGATACAGCCACCAGCCACACAACCGCTCAGAGAATCATATCAATAAACTGTTTGCGGAAAGGCTACAGACACCTCAGACTACGAAACATGCAGAATCAGCCCCTTCCTGTCTCAACACTTTTTATTCACACTCACTTGGAGGAGGAGGAATACGAAATTTTCCCAGCCCCATCTCATGAAGACGACCTGGATCCCATGGACGAAGACATTCAGGACATGGAGTCAGTTCCAAGTGCCCTGCTCAAGCGAAAAAAGTTCTTTATGAGAATTTATCAAGTGACGCCAGATGAACCAGTCACTGTGATCAGCGTCACTCAAGATTGTACAACTAGAGAAGTCATCCTCAGAGCTCTAGGAAAAATGGACCGGCCAGGCAAACTTGAAGACTACATTCTCATCGAGGAAGTTGCCAGAGGCTGGAAGCGAGGTGATCGGATGACTACACAAAGAATACTTGACCTCAATGAAAAGCCTTTACTTGCTCAGTCCCACTGGAGAGGAGAAGGAAAGTTTATGATCAAAAGAACTTCAAATGACCCGAGCACAAGAGCTTGGCTCACTACAATTATGAGCACTTCTTCGAAGCGAGAATCTGAGGCGAATTCAGACGAGGATACTAAAGGGTGGGAAGAAGAAAACAACTTCCTGGTTTGTATTCATAACGTGTCTACTCAAATTCCGTACACCATTTTGAAAGCTCCAATGTCAAGCACCACTCAGGATATTCTCGCTCAAGCTTTAGTCAAAGCCAGGCGAATGGAAGACCCCAGTAATTTCGTTCTCGTGGAAGAATTAGAGTATGGTCACCTTGGCGATTCGTCGTCATCGGGATACAAATCTAAGTCTCGCACCGAGCGCCGAATACTCGACGATTATGAGAACATCTATCAGTTACAATCTGGGTGGAAAACTTTAGGTAAACTGATATTGAAAGATCGCAATGCACCTTTTGAAACCGAGAGAAACAGGGCAACCGCTGCTGCCGCTGTTCTCAGCAACACCCTGTCGTCTGCGATGAGTAAAGTGAGTCGCAGCCGTCATCAGGCGCGGCGGCCGGTCAAAGAAACGTACAGCGACCCAAGCACTCTGACCACCTCTCGTGACAGCTTTCCAGATCGCAGAATCAAGTCTCTGCATGACACTTGGCGAGCTGTAGGAACACAAAAGGGAGGTGCTGGATCATCCGCTGCAAGAGGCGGTGGACTCGCAGTTCATTCGGAAGGAGAGATGCTCTCTGATGATGAGTCACCTGCGTCTGACTTAAGAGCTGCTGTTCAGAAGTTGAAAAGGGTGTCGCTTCGAAAATTCCAAAAAGTTTGGAGATAATAATGAGTGAAATGTTCAAAAACTACACATACTAACCATAGGCTCAAGATTTGAGCTTGGTCTTTAGTTTTACGGCCCGTTATTGTTTTAAGTGCACCATATTTTCAGGTCTAAATAAGTATTATTTTTTTCCTGTATACATGAATGGTATGATCTCAAACGTTTTAGTGATTTGTTGAGTGTGACTGTACCGAATGTGGAATTTTTTAAAAGTATTCAGCTATATAGTTCTATGTTTTATCAGAAGATATATGCATATAAACAAGAATCATATAAATAGTCGTGAAATTTTTTAAGGAATTTATATTTATGCGAAATAAATCCTTAATTCTGAATTAACTTTGCCAAAGATTATAGATATTAGTTGAGATTTATACATCTTTTATGCAGATGTATCGTTTGCACTTCTACTTAATGTTTATAAGTTTGAAAGTCTGTAAATAAGCGAGTTTGAGTTACTGACTTTTAATGGAAGATTTTCTATTGGATACTGGTAATGATGAGCCTAATGTAGAATTAGAGCGCTAAGGCAAGGGCAGAATGTTACGACACAGCTCAGGGAGAGACCTGAGTAATTTTTATTTAACGACTACGCTTGAATTTAGAGGCGGGTAATGGAAAGTGTTCATTGAGTTCAAATTTGAACGGTGATTTATTTTTGTTTTTCTGTCGTTCTTAAACCCGGAATCCTTTCGTGTTTCCTCATTATTGATATGTTATTATATATATTAAATTGATGCTATTTTCACGTGACGGATGTTGTGCTAGATATTCATTCCCTGTAGAATTACTATGAAGTGGTGATTAAAATGTTGACCTGTTTTGTGAAGTAGTTGAAATTTATGTTACTGGAAAAGCTTTGAGAGACTGCGACCAATCGTAAGTGAAAAAATAAAGTGCACTCTTAGTGATGCTGGCATCTCTATTTGTGCTCATGGGTAAGCGTTCTTCAGATGACACAACTATTTTCTTGTGAGTAATTTTACGTATTTTTGCTTTGCAGTTGAGTGATGTTAGTAGTTCGTAGAAGACACTATATTTGATGTTGTTAGCTCTATTTTCCCGTGAGGCCCTCGAAAAGGATTTCCACCTAACCCTCGCTAAGCTCAATCCGACGTCGTGCGTACCGTAGCGTGTGTAACCCCTCGCTCTCGTGCCACCTTGCAAAACTTGCCGACGGCTGCGAAAATTTCCCTCAATGAGCATAGGTAATATACTCAATTTCAAAACTTATTTCAAAGACAAAAGCTGCGTGTGTGCAACAAACGCTCAATTTTCTTTTAATGCATGTTCTGCTAATGATGAATTGTGGCTGGTGTAGAGACAGAAACACACTGTAACATGAAACTTACCAATGTTATTGGTTGTTGGTTTTTCATAGAGATTGTAACTTCTGGCAGAAGTAGTTTGAGAGCCACGTCTTGATTACTTTTAGGCATGTCTTGAGCATCTGATGCCATATTTTGATGAACTTTTGCGTTGTTTAAAGCAACTTTTGCCATGTTTTGCAAAGTGGCAAACATGTTGTTCTGATGTCATGTCCACTGTAGCGAGGCCTCCCCTCTTCTGCGCACACACACTTCCCTCACAATGGATAACTTATATACTTGTACATAAGCTCTATTAAATAATAGGAGAACTGGCTCTATTTATTACTAGAACCATTTGAATTTTTTGTATACTATAATATAAAGGCTTGAAGAAGAAGCATTTACAATACGGACAACGTGAGCAAAGCCACATCCAACAAATATGATGTGTTGTCCGATGATGGTCATATACGTGTGCACTTTCCTTACTTTATTTTCCGTTGTTTTATTGTATCTTTGTTGCTGTTGGCTGTTTCATATCGCTGTTATAATATGTAATAAGTCTACTACAACTTCTATATTTCTATGAGTGTTCTAAGCAATCTTAAGTTTTAAAAACGACGATGCTGTGCACGTGAAACATCTACCCAATCGAGACACAGCTATCGAAAGATTCCAATTCAATTGGTCTTTTTGTACCCAGATAATAATATTATCGACATTTGAAACTAAGAACTGTTTCGACGGGAAACATCAAACACATAGAAAAAACTCAAGTGCTGGATTAAGACATTAATGTGACTGCTTAACGTCATCGTAATGTCGGCCTAAAGCGTGCCCTCTAGTTTGCGCGCACTTTAATTTCTTTGAAAATTTGCACGTACTTCAATTTCTGTTCACCGGTCAAATAATTCATTGTGTTGACTCATTAAACCGTGCATGATGAAGTCTGTGGAGTCTCCTGCAGATGTCAGTAGCAGTCAATCAAATAATCTACTTTTCATCCAGGAGCTCCTTCGAATCCGGTTTGCTTACTGCTGCATTCATTATTTGTGGATGAAAATATGCAAAAACGCTTTTTATGGTTTTGTTTCATATTTTTATGTGACTGATGCATTTAGTTTTTGCTCATAGTATTTTCATAATTGGATTTTGAATTAAAAATTTCCTTCCTACACCAAGTCGTATTACTCTTCATTAATTGTGTAGTAAATTTGAAGTGATCCGCCTTTCTCAACAGTTTTGCTTTCATGACCTCATAATTGTCTCTACATCTCTTCACGGTTGTTCTACAAGTTATCTGATTCAGAACTTCCCGTGAGGTACAGCTGTAGGTACAGTCTGAATGAGGAGGCAGTATTGGCTGTAAGAAACTTATGTTTTTAAAGACAAAATTGGCGATATTTCCTTTTCCTGTAGCTCTCGTGGTGCAGGTTTTCTTTCCATAATTTGATGAGCTGGTGTTTTTAGGTTTTGATTAAATTTTTCGTCTTCTGTTCCTCAGCCATATTGAGATTGTGCACATTGGTAGTGTCATTTAATTTAACGTTTATTAAGGTTATCAAAAGGTCTCAGTGGTCAAGTGGTTGCGACTTTGGACAACATTGAGCTTCACCATTCTGCCTTAAGTGAACCGGAATTGTGAGTAAGCCATGATTATTGGTCGTGAGTAAGCCATGTTCACATAGGTCGTATTGGGCACATCTCCATAAGGGTTTAGCTGAGTTGTCATAATGACTTGGCACCCATATGAAGATATTATAGCCAATTTAGGCGTGCTTAACGTTTCTTTTAGCTCGAATACTTTGTTTATTTGTTTATTTCATTTCTTGAAGTTGCCGTTTATGTTGTCCAACAGAAGAGTTTGATCGTTCATTTCCGTGAACAAGTCTCTGTAAACGTTTTATTATTCATGGCGAACCGCAAACGCAATGCTTGTCCCACGACAGCGATAACAAAGAAAAATTAAATGCATTTCATTCATTACGCATATTACGATGAGGGGATATTTGACAAGTTTTTTTTAGGAGAGGGTGGGGTATTCTACAGGTATACTCTCTCTTCCAAACTTGGTTAGAAACTTAAGATTTATGCAAGCTCCGAATTCAGCTTGTCTGTCTGTTGTCTTAAAAAAAATTATCTCTACGTTCTGAAGAACGTAAATATTGAAAAAAGTTACGGATTGAAACTTCGATCATGCTTTCACTAAGAAAGCACTGTCAAATATAACGTAACTGGCCTATCGTTGGTCAACGAATGAATGATCATTGATTACCTGCTGAATTCCTGTTTTCGACCAAGACTTCGTGTAATGAGTTTTAAAGGGGCATTAAACCACTGGAGGGGACCTACATACAAAAAACTATCTATGTACCTCCGATTTGGGAAGACTCTTTCAAAATGCTCACAAAGACCACAAACAGCCCAAAAGTTTTGTGATGTGCGTAGTCTGATATTTCTAGGGTAAAAAACTACATCATTTTACGTCTGCTTGATATAAATTGAATTAGCATTTGGGAAAATGTATAAAAAAATTTATTGGGTCAAGAAGTATATAAATCGGTCCTGGAATCCAGAAAGTGAACACCTGGTGTCGATTATGATTGAGCCAAAGAACCCTTTTATTGTTGCAATATTTATCTGCTTGTCCTACATAGGTCCAGGCAGTATACAAAACTATAAGCTTAAAAGATAATATACGCTTGTAAGCAGAGAATGATGAAATAAAATTTAAAATTAAGGTATCCTCTTGATGGCAAATATCATTACAATGTGTGTAATACAATTCTCTAGCAACATGCGTGCGGTACAATATAAGTATCTCTTTTTAGAGAAAATATGTTTATGAACGTTTTATTCAGTACGTTCATGCTCCCACATTTCAGTGGAGACGCACAAGCGTATGTGGAAGCCTGATTAAAAATATTGCTGGTCGAAAAGGCCACTCACAGCCACGCATGAGTGATTATCCGCAGATAGCTGGCCTATCGAATTTCTTGGTGTGGACAACATCATACACCTGCGAAGGGTTTGCTTAAAAAGCTATTGTATAATCTAACTTTCGAAATACCGACATTTTTTGAAACAAATTTGACCACGTCGGGCATTTGAGAGAAATAAATTGGAACGTAAAACCTAATATACTTTTCTTACTTCAATATTTATTCATGCTTTAAAAAGACATTTATCTGCTGTTTGTTGTTCAAAATCAACCTTGTACTGTTTAAAATGGACAACCAATAAAATAATAAGAATTTTTAGTCTTAGTCATATTGGAAGTATGTTATCAGTCAACAATATGCTTGTTTGTTAAAGTATATAATGAAGATTAATCCATCGAGAAAAGTTTCTTTTTTGGACTACTTGAAGCTTCTACTGAAGCTGCATCTGTAACATTCAATTACGAACTACAAGGTAGCCATTGAACTCTGGCGGTGTTTAGCTGGCGGTGGCAGCACGGTATATTGGAGGAATTTATTTGCAAATTGTCGGAGAATCTTCGGTGTTTGACATGGTACGTAATGTTTTCTTGCTTCACCTTTAAAATCTGTATTAATTATTATTGTTGTTTCTGTGCATCACTGAAAGATTTATTATTTGTTAATGTAGATCTGAACAATAATGGCTTTCAAGTTTGTTGATAAACAAAACCTGATATGACACATTATTTTCTCTTAATTTTGCGATTCATTTTGGGATTGTTTGTGTGAAAATTTTTATTCTAACTCAGCTTAAAAATAAAGTCTTAACAGTTCCAATTTTAAAATTTATTTATCAGAGGATTTAACTTCAAGGAACACAGAGTCAGCTTTAATTAATGACCAGATTTTTGCCTGCCAAGGATAGTTTAATCCTGTTCTCATGTTGTATTCCCATGTAATGACTAGATATTAGCAAACTATTGGAATTATTTCTAGCTTGAAAATAATTCAGTCTTCAGAGCATGGCAAATGCATTATGTAAGTGGATTTTTTAAAATTATTTTTAGTGTCTAAATTCACAGTAAAGATTCAAAAACATTGCTACTTTTTAGAAAATAAGGAATATATGTAAATTAATCTTTGAAATCATGATTTAATTTAAAATTAAAATTTTCCCCATAGATATTGGTGGTTATTTTTCAACTGTTTATGATGAATTGGAAAGAATTTTTTATGCCATTGGCCAGTGAACACTGAAATTAAAATAAAGAGAAAGTAATGAAAGAAATATAGTACTGTGAATAAATATTATAATTTTTGAAGCTGAAGGATTAAATATGCAATAGATTCTGCTGAACATAATCATTGACTTAGGGTGGCCCTTGAGGAATTAGTTTAGACTACCCTGGCTCAGAGGAGAAAAATTCTGGGATGCCACTCTGTTGTATGTGTGTGTGTGTATTCGAAGGAATTAAAGGCCATTTCTATGGTTTGAATACTTGAACTTCTACTCTGGGGTCACAACCTCAGCAATTGCATTGAATGACTCAGGGTGGCCCTTCAGAAATTATTTTGACAAGCCTGGCATGCAGGCAAAATCTCAATGCCACCATATTGTACATGTGTATTTTTGAAGGAATTAAGGGCTAATGCCACCATGTTGTATATGTGTATTTTAGAAGGAATTAAGGGCTAATGCCACCATGTAGTATGTGTGTATTTTAGAAGGAATTAAGGGCTAATGCCACCATATTGTGTACATGTATTTTAGAGGGAATTTAAGGGCTAATGCCACCATGTTGTATATTTGTGTTTTAGAAGGAATTAAGGGCTAATGCCACCATGTTGTATGTGTGTATTTTAGAAGGAATTAAGGGCTAATGCCACCATGTTGTATG
>VCRD01002713.1:31993-67323 GCA_006783055.1 Trinorchestia longiramus
GGACACGTTTCTATCCATGTTGGCATTTTTTGCCGGAATTTTATTCTGAAATATCCTCTGTTATCTCTTTTGAAGCTCTCAAGAAAATCAAAATTCCAAAAACAATCTCAATTTCCAAAATCTTTGGCCTAATTCTAATTGGTAGCCAGGTTACTGGTCAGACTAATTAAAAACATTTCTATTTGTAAAAATAAACCGATTGTGTATTCTGGATACCATAATGCAAGTGAAAGGGAATTGAATTGCCACAGAAAAATAATGCAATAGAAGCATTTCTTGTATTTCTTAAGCTTTATCCTTGTTGCTATCGAAGCTATCGATGAGAAGAGTGTGACACACGGACAGACGGGCGGACGCTGCTCTTATTATAGTATAGATTGATTTATTTATATGTTGCATGTCACGCTCTTAAGAATAAATAGGAAGAAATTAGCACTGGCGGTCTTGGTTTCAGTTCACTGGTAAATTAATACTCATTTTCGCTGTACAAGTGCCCTATAATGTCACTTTCAAAAAAATTAGAGAGATCCAGAGCCTTATATACTCGAGTCTGTATCGTGGATAGGGAGTTCGGCGGGGTATTGCATATTACAATATATATACACAAGCTCGCAGTTGCTTTCAGTAATGCTGAATTTCTGTATATAGTATATAACACTAATGGCTATAACTACTTCTATTGCGGCTCAAAAATACTGTATTCTAAGTGTTTATTATACACCAGATTTGCCATCATTTTTGATGGCACGGGTACACTAGTCTTTAAAAGTGGAGGTTCATGATCAAGGTGTAGCATAGATACCGCAAGTTATTGATGAAGGATGTGACGCACATAGATACATAGTTACAATTGTATTAATATATACAGGGTGTCTCAAAAAAAATGTACTCACCCTTTAACCGTTGCTAACATGCTATCTTTTTTGTGTTGCAGGTGTGAGGTTCGAACCTTTGCGAACATGATTCTTTAATCACATTTAATCATGTTCGCAAAGGTTCGAACCTCACACCTGCAACACAAAGAAGACAGCATGTTAGCAACGGTTAAAGGGTGAGTACATTTTTTTGAGACACCCTGTAGATAACAATCATACAATTCTATGCAGCTTGACTTAGACACGTGGGAGAACAAGAGAGGTCCGAGGCCCTGGGAAGACAACAACCCTCTGTATCAGGAGGCCCTGCAACGAGCTCAACAAGTCAAGGAGGGCGTTGTCAAGACTAACTCTGTTGTCGGCAAGTAACTTCTGTGCTGACAAGCGTGTCCTGTTGTCAGCAGGTAACTCCAGTGCTGACTAGCGTGTCCTGATGTCAGCAGGTAACTCCAGTGCTGACTAGCGTGTCCTGATGTCAGCAGGTAACTCCAGTGCTGACTAGCGTGTCCTGATGTCAGCAGGTAACTCCAGTGCTGACTAGCGTGTCCTGATGACAGCAGGTAACTATCGCTGATGTCAGCAAGTAACTATCGTTGATGTCAGCTGGTAACTATCGCTGATGTCAGCAGGTAACTATCGCTGATGTCAGCGTATGGTCAGTCTCAGTCAGCCAAACTTGAGAGTGGTTTCTAAAGCACCAAAAAAAGCTAAAAGCTGTGCTCACAAAACCTAAACCTCGCTTTAATTCTTTCCTTACCGTTGCGTTAATATGCCCCAAACAAACTTGAAAAATCATTCCCTTTAGTGCCATATTTTAAATGTTTCGTTCAAAATTACGGCAAAATTACATAGAGATTATTAAAGTGGTAATTTACGCAATATTTTGATGTGTATGAAAACAATTTGGTCGTGAAAGGGTTAAAGAATGCTCGCTGTGTGGTCAAAGCTTTGCAAGTAAAGAATTCAAATGTATGCCTTATTTTCTTTCAAATAACCGTCAGTCCTAAAACAAAAGCGTTTTTTGTGATCGTGAAAGTTGAGAGACACAAATTTGTTTGTGGGCCTTGTTGATCATGTTTATTAAATTGTCTTGATGTCGACACACGCTGGTGGATTGTGTCTTGATGTCGACACACGCTGGTGGATTGTGTCTTGATGTCGACACACGCTGGTGGATTGTGTCTTGATGTCGACACACGCTGGTGGATTGTGTCTTGATGTCGACACACGCTGGTGGATTGTGTCTTGATGCGAAGTGTGGATAGCATTATACATGTAACTACTCTAGCCTCCATTAAAGGGTCCTAAATTAATTTTGTTACTGAGCTTTATTGTTAAATTACTTTATAGTAATCTTTGCGGCTGTGGATGTTCTGTGATCCAGTTGTTCTGGCGCGGGTGTTCATCTTGTCATCATAAAGGCCGTGGAATTACATGCTGTCGTGGTATCTATTTCTAACATCGCGATGTTGTGCGCTGTGTGAGGGAGTAAACGTTAGGGAAAGGAGAGGTTTTAGAGTACTCTCGTTTATGTTCATAAAGTTATCGTCTAATTACAGGGTGTCCATAAAGTCTCTCATAAAGTCCCAACAGCACCTCTGTCACAAACAGGATCTCTGAAACACACAAATGCAAAATATGATTAAAAACTTTAATAAACACCGAATATAAAAGAAAAAGAACAAATTTGAAGACAATATATCAATTGCATTTGTGATAAATTTTTGAAATGGTAAAGAGCCTTAATGGACATCCTGTATATTCGACACGTCGAAGAGATTTTGGTGGCATTCTTTTTTTTTTTTAATTTTACGCACTTTGTATCGTGTACTATCACTGGTACATGCAAGTAATTTTTTTGAATGATATTGTTCGTATTTTCAGTTTTCTACGTGTTTTATGTTGTTAATGTAGAGAATGATTGTAGTACTTATAAAATATATACCAGTTTCAGGATGAAAATAATGCATAATTGCTTAGAAAAATGAATGCTGTTTCAACTGTTGAAACAGATTCAAGATTAAAACAGAGCTCATGATGTTGTACTCCAGTACGGTATTTTTTATATTTACGAACTTATTTTTAGCTTTGTTAACGAACAACATTTCTTTGAAAAATTGCGATCAGCGACTCGTAAATAGCATAGACTTTTCATCAAGAAATGTGGCTCAATCTTAAATCTGTTTCAACAGTTTAAAAAGTATTTATTTTCTAAGCAATTATGCTTTATTTTCATTCTGAAACTTGTATATATTTATAAAATTAAGTACTACAATCATTCTCCTTCACATTAACAACATAAAACATGTAGAAAACTTGCAATTTTGAAAAATATCATTAAAAAAAATTACTCGCATGTGATTTTTTTACATATGGGCCTAGAGATGATCATTCCCTTTAGTCTCGTATTCTAAAAGTTTTTCAAAATTACGGTAAAATTACATGAAAATGGGTAAAGATGAGTAGTAATTTACGTAACATTTTGATTCAGTTTAAAAATAATTTGATCGTTAAAGGGGTAATGTAGAGCATCTAAGCTCTTAAAGCGAGCGTCTCTTATACAGTTAATTGTGGTAATCTTATTTTGTATGAAGACTAATGTTAATATTAACTCTGCGTTATGTGAGGCTTGTTATAGTGTGTATATACAATTGTTTCCTTTCAATGTTTCATTTTCCAGTGAAAGTCTAAACTTCATCGTAGTCACACAGCTGTGTGAATGTTTACACAGCTGTGTGAATGTTTACGCAGCTGTGTGAATGTTTACGCAGCTGTGTGAATGTTTACAGAGTTATGTATCCTGATCTCAGGGTCATAAACATAAGCAATATAGATGTTAAACTAGGGCTGTTATAATACACGTAATATCTTCTACACATTAGTTGCATTACATTACGTAATTCAAATTCCTCTCATGTGATGCAATTTTGATGCAGTACACATTTTCAACCATAGTTTGAAATGATATAATTTAAATTGCATGTTTTGTGACCTGATTTTCTGTATTTTTTGTTGATCACTTATTTTTTTGTTTCCACAGTGAAAAGTGCTAATCTAGTTAATTTATGTTGAAAAATCTAACTCTCTAATTCTTGATGGACTTCATTCGTTAAGTGTTGCTTAAATCGTTTTTGAATACTACACATCACCAATGCATTGTGACGACTTAACTCCGTATGTACCGTACAGAGTGGCAGAAGTTTGTAACCTTAAAGCCCTTAAGCACTGGACCAACGTTAAAGTTCGGCTGGTAGGTCGTGCTGTGACTTCGCAATTCAATGAAAAATCTGGGGCTTCAAGGGACAATTCTGGAGAAAGTTCAAAAGTAAACGAGGTTTCTGACGAACCAGAAGAACTTTCTGAATACCCGGACACAAACCACAGCTTCGCAACTCCGTGTCCACGGCAAACTTCCTCTCCAGTGTCCTTCCATTCTCAACCTACTTCCCTCCTACTATCCTCCCCCGAGGTGTATCCTATCCCTCACCCGAACCTCCCCCGCACTCCTGAGTCCCCCCTCCTTTCACCCGCTGGGCAAACAACTCCGTCTAGGGGTGGTAACTCGAAGGCTCAAGATAACAGTGCTGGCAAATCGGGTGCCGAGAAATCTATGGATCAAAGTTCCGAGTGGAACAACTCTAGTTTCTACGCTGAAGCAGAACGTGTGCTGCAACAAGACCACAATTGTGATAAACCTCAAAGCCTGTTGGCTGAGTGTATGGCTGAGGCTAGATTGCATCAGGCGTCTGAGAAAACCGATACTGAGTTACCAGCCTCTACTGGAAATTTTGCAATCCTCAACTCCGTCAAAGAGCCTGGTGGACCTCATGCTATCCTGGTAAGCTGGATACCTATCCTGGCAGACCTCATGCTATCCAGGTATGCTGGAAACGTAACCTGGCAGACCTCATGCTATCCTGGTAAGCTGGATACGTAACCTGGCAAACCTCATGCTATCCTGGTAAGCTGGATACCTATCCTGGCAGACCTCATGCTATCCTGGTAAGCTGGATACGTAACCTGGCAGACCTCATGCTATCCTGGTAAGCTGGATACGTAACCTGGCAGACCTCATGCTATCCTGGTAAGCTGGATACCCATCCTGGCAGACCTCATGCTATCCTGGTAAGCTGGATACGTAACAACAAAAATTACCCCTAAATTAACTAATTAAACACTAATAAACTGTATTTAAATCGACTTCTATCAATTAGTGGTAAAAAAGCGAGCGTCTTTCGTCTGTTTTTACCGTCTATCTCATAGTTTTGTTTCGATTTATTTCGAAATCATCCACGTAAATAATAAGCAGTATATCTTCCTCTTTGAGTTTGTTCATCCTACTTCGTACAATCCATTACTGAAGAAAAATTATTGAACTGAAATCAGAACGGGTGTACATGTATTATGAACATTGCATCGTAGATACCAAAGGCGCCGGATTACTATAAAATAAGCCATTTTTTCCCATTATTAGCCTTCTCCTACACGGCCATGTTATCGGTATATAAGGTACAGAATGTAAGTTCTGTATATATTCATGAAAAATATTCAGGTTCTCATAGTCCCACGGGTGAAAGTGAAAAATTTATTTCATTTCATAGATCCTTAATTTTATTCCTTAAAAAACCGTGGAATTTCCTTGGATACTATCTAGGTTATGTTCTCAGTAGATAAGATACAGATTGGAAGTTCTGTAAATATTCATGAAATATATTCATTCAAAACACTATAATTCGTCGTAAATCTTGATAACATTCGTCTAAAATAATTAAATCTAAACCGTGGAATTTTCTCACGAACTATCTAGTATGTATTTCATAACTACTCGTTTTAACTCGCACTCGTGTGTGTTGAAGACGTGAGGTAGGTGACGGAGTATGGACTGGTGGAACGGGAGTGGTAGGCTACACACCGTCACAAGTGTTCGTTGTTATAAATAATTTGGCCGGCATAATATCGTGCAACTTTTTTCCAGCTCTGTGTAATAATTTTTTCGGTGGCGTGTATTTTCGGTCGTGATATATTTTCAGGAGTTCTGAATTTGTGTTTTTTGTTGGTGTCTCAGTTGTTTTTTATTTATGCAGGAGTTGCAGAAGTCATGGAAAAAAACTAGGGAAGTGTGGCTTTAGTGTAATTTCGTTGTATCTGTGATACGGAATAGCTTAACAATTGCACGCGTTTCGAGCTCTGTATACAACGCGGGACTTTTGTATTAAAATTTAAAAATGCATCTATTCTTCGTTGCCGTTCAGTTGGTACAAATATTTTTGAGCAATTAGTTGCATGGATTTTTTCTGTAATGTTGAAATGGTCTTTTACGCTATGATAGAATATTGTTTTTTGAAAAGTGACCCTCGCTATGCAATAAACATATTTTCTGTGATACGCACTTTAGTGTGTGCGTATTTTTAAAAGCGATCCATGTTGCAAATGGGTAAAGCAATACGATAGGTTAGAGTCACATATTTTAGCAAGAAACTGAGTTTGGCAGCCATAAAGCTGGTGTGACCTACTTGCTTGCTTTTCTTTGTGCTGTATCACGGATACACGAGCGGCTAACATCTGAACCATGGCAGGCAACTCTTCACGTGGGTGTTGTGTACAGCAGATGTAACAGTCAACTTTTGTGAATTCATGTTTTAAATTGTGTCATAACGTGAAAGATTTCTGTTTTACTATTTTTTTTTCTTGCTCGTTAGTTAAAATGTAGTTCCTAGAATTTTTTTCAGGTCTTTCGAGTATTTTATTTAAAACTTAGCCATTAGATGACCTTTTTGTGAAAAGTTTCACTTTTAAAGTGTGTCTTAAGACATATGTATATATCATGTCCAAAAGGATTTCTGCTTTCATTAATATTTTGCACATGATGCACATAAGTTGTCACGAATGTAGCTCGGATAATTTCTTAAAAATCTTAGGATTTTATTGAAAACTTGGCCAATTGCTTAAATTATCATGAAAGGCACAACACTAACACCTGCGTCAGAGCAGGCCCGTGACTGAGCCTAGAAAGCTGCGTTGATCTGGAACTTCCTCTGAAATATTGAGCAAGATGAAGAACGCCATCATCGATTTTACTTTAGAGGCAATTCTTTAAGACAAAACATGACTCGTTTTCTGTTATTTTGTGTTGCGTCATATTTACGTGAAAATTAAGGCTTTTTAAGAAGCTGTCAATCCAGTCATATGCATTTCAATACGTTTCTATTCTCCAGGCTAAGTTCAGATACTAAGATTCAACTTGAAAGGAATTGAGAAAATAAATAAAGAAATATGCTTCACACTTGAACGTGTGTAAGGAATGTATCACTTATGAATAGAAATAAGGTGTCAGTAACATCAGGCATCGTTCGTCTCTTTATCTACAGTTGTACTTGACCTGTATACAAATAATCGTTACGAGCGTGCTTTGTCATCGTTTCTAATGTTTTACTAAAAGTTTCATTTTCAAGAATAGTCAACTAACTAGCAAGGAGCGTGTTAGCATTATTGAACAGACCTGAGCGAATAAATTTCCAACCAAAGTGATGATTATTTGTCAAAAAATTCAACCGAAATATGAACATCATAACTGTGAACTTTGTGGCCAGCCAGTAAGATCTCTAAACGCGTCATTCTAAATAGTTCTTAAATGTTTTTAGTGTTTTAAAATGGCCCTTGCTTGGATTATAAACGGTTCATTTGCTGCCCACTTCAAGTCATGCTAGTATTTAGGTTGAATTTGTAGACAAATGCTCTTTCCAGTTCGATTAGAGATTCATTGAATTTAAATTCATAAGTTTGTTCTCGAGAGTATTTTTTAGAGGAATTACTTCAGAATACAAAGATGGCTCGTAACTTTACTATTAGATGGTTATTATGAATCGACGTGTAGTTTCCCTCCTGTATTATACATATAGAAGGGGGATTCTACCATGTTAGGCTTCACGTGTTCTATCGCATGTTTTACCTAATCTTGAATATATTTTTGTGTTTTAGTAATTGAAGAGCTCGTTTAGTGTCTTACAGTATTCAACCATGCATAATATATAAAATTTTGTATATAGGAAATGCTTGTGCAGTTACTCATGAGGTGCCATAACTTTCCGAGAGTATTCTTATACATCGTTCATTATATTCATTCGTAAAAAAGAACGTTAATTGTTTTTTGGACAGATCTATGAAGAATTTTGGAAGTTCGGCTTATTTTCGGTTTATGATGATCATAACATTTTACATTTATGACTGGATTTCTTTCCTTCTGTATTCATCATATAATTTGTAATTTATGGATATACTGAATATGCTATATGTAATATAATAGGTTTTCAGATATGCCTTTTCTTAATGAGTTATCAGCCAACTAGAAAATACACTTAACCACTATTTATACAATTACATTACTTTTTATTAGAATATATTTCAACAATACTATTATTTTCAATGCACACCAAAAAAAAATACCGAGACATGTCGAAACTTCTCGTGTCGTTCAAATTACTTGTTTGTTGTCTGATCTAGCACCAATGTCATTACGTAGAATTTGGAAGTACCTAGAGATAAAGTGACGTGTTATCTTTGTTTGTCTCTTATATATTACGCAAATGCAATCATTTCATTGCTCATCAACTGTGTTCTGTTTGTGAAGTTGTACGATATGGCGACTGTTGGCAAGCCCATGCATCCAACACAAAACGTTGATGCGTAACCTGCATTGAATAGAGGGCGCTGCTGGGCTTCTTTTTCATTCATGTATTTATGTTAAAGGGTTGCATTTTTCATGTTTTTTTCTCACTGATTTTAAAATTTAATTTAGTAAGAATTGAGTGGTATTAGTTAAACAATTTTAACACATTATATACAAATTATTCGGATATTTTAATCTCAAATCATAAAATGGGAATTTTTATTGAAACTTTGAAATTTTGCTTCCTAAAACATTTTTATTTTTTCACTGCTAGCTATTTCTGTTGCAGATTTTCTATTTTTTTTAATCACTTTTTGATTCACTTCTTAGGGTAACTCAGCAGCTGCAGTTCGAGGTTGCTATTTACGCTCCTTGCTTCGTAGTCAGGGAAGACGGTTTGCGTATTGCAGTGCTAGTGTACCTAAACAGCTGATTGTTCAAAACAAAGCTTCTATTTGTCTAGCTAACCCTTCGTTAGTTATTAATATAACTAAACGGTTTTGGAACTTTTTCTGGATTTGAGATTTATCTAAATTTCGGAAAGGGCTCTGTTCATAGATCAGTTTCCATCCGACCTTTACTGCTTCTTGGCTGGTGACTTTCGTCCAATTGCTGCACAAGCTCGAGTCCATTGAAGGAGATACCGTGATTGGTAAGAGCTTTCATTGGCAAAAAAGTTACTTGATTAACTGGGTTTCAGGAAACTTGAGTAATCTCGATTTCTTTTGTACTCAAACATTTCTATTATTATTTCATGGTGAAATCGATGCTGATTTAAAATTTAGCATGTGATGTGAACTGATGATTTAAATTGGCTGTTATTAAAGTTATGTGTGGTATAATCGTGAGGTTCGTGAATGTTGACTATACACTGTGCTCTTTCACTTATTTCAAAGAAATAAATGAAAGAGCAATGTGAACTTTTTGAAAGTCAAATGCCAGACTATTTGTTCACATCAAGGAATGTGAACAAATTGTATCTATGCAACTAAATAACTATTTAGGTACAGTGTTTGGAATTTGTTTTCCTTTCCATTATTTATTTGTGCTGAAGTGATTCCTTAATTAATTACTATGTATTGGGAAAGATATAAGAATTATATTTTGTGTAAGGTATTTTAATATTTTTTAGTTGAAAAATGTTTATGCCTTTGAAGAAAATGTTTTAATTTGAATTGAGCAATTCATTTTATGCATATATAGATATGAAAATAATTGCTTGAATTAAGTGGCTCTAGTTGCAAACAGTTGGTGCTTGCAAATGGTATACCACTATATAATAATAAGTTGTTGTTTGCTTGCGTGCTTGGTCCGTCTCTCTGTGACGCTCTTAAGGATTTAGATAGGAGGAAATTTGGTAGGGTATACATGTATTGTAAGCATTGTATTGTGGATACCAAAGGCACATCCTTCAATGTGGAAACTCCTTTGGAAAGTTTGCGTCAACCGGTAAATCAATTGAAAAAATTTGGTAAAAACACATGAATTTTCATGTGTGGGTTTACTTGTCTACTTATGTAATTGACAGGGAATCTCCATCTCCCACTATCTGTGTGTGTGTTCATCTCATTTTGTCCTATCTATTACTGAAGAAAAATTATTGAACTGAAATCAGAACAGGTATATGTGTATTATAAGCATTGTATTATGGGTACCAATAGTGCTGCATTACTATAAAGTACTCCATTTTTTCTTGTTATTAGCATTCTTTTTCTACACTGCCATGTTATTGGTAGATATAATACAGAATGGAAGTTCTGTATATATCCATGAAAAATATTCAGGTTCTGATAGTGCCATGGGCAAAACTGAAAAATATATACATTTCTTAGAGCCCTAATTTGATAAATTTTATACTGGAATTTTCACAAATGCTATCTAGGCCATGTTTGGTAGAAAAGATACAGAATGGAAGTTCTGTACATGGATCATTAGTCATAAATTTTTAAAACATGTCTTTATGATAATATAAAATTAGTCAAATTTAAACAAACTTATAATGCAGTTAGGGATAAAAAAAATACAATTTTATCACTTTGAAACAGGAATATCCATTGGAACTATCTAGTACATTGTACTTGTTGAAAAAGTTTTGAGAAACAAAGTTAAAAATTACTTTCATAGTAAACATGCATTTCTGTTGATATTTGCTTAATCTCTGAAGGTAATGTATAAATGTCATCTCTGAAGGTCATGTATAAATGTCATCTCTGAAGGTAATGTATAAATGTTTCTAGCATAGTTTGCCAAGTGGCTGTTCATTCTTTGCTTGTTAATTTGTGCTTTTTATGTATTGTATTACCTTTTTCAGTGTTTTATGCTTTGTTTTTTATCTTTCTGTTGGTACAGCAGTCAGTGTGAATAAATTTATTAGGATCCTATGGTAGGAATGTTTGTTCTATTTCTTATTTATCAGTGAAAGCAGTGTATGCACTAGTTTTAACTGGCACTTGCTGGTTAATTAAATATCAATTGCAATTTTAACTGGCACTTGCAATTGATATTTTTTTATTTTATATCTAGCATATCTATGAATTGTTTGTGATTACTTGGGTGATATGAGAAGAGGTTTAAATGTTTTGAGAGATCACCTGAAACAATTGCCTTTTTTATTAACCGACAACTACGAAGGTCCCATGGGTGCAGTTAAAAAGACTTGCACTGTTACAGGATTGCAGTGTATGCACTAGTTTTATTAACAGGATTGCGGTGATTGCAGTGTATGCAGTAGTTTTATTTGACAGGATTGCAGTGTATGCAGTAGTTTTATTTGACAGGATTGCAGTGTATGCACTAGTTTTATTTACAGGATAGCAGTGTATGCACTAGTTTTATTTAACAGGATAGCAGTGTATGTACTAGTTTTATTTAACAGGATAACAGTGTATGCACTAGTTTTATTTACAGGATAGCAGTGTATGTACTAGTTTGAGCACATTTGTGGCTAATTTTGATCACACACAGAATGAATTGTTTTCAAAAGACTAAAAGCCAGAATATTCTTCTGTCTGTTCATCTACAGTTTACAAGTAGAGAAAGCATTATGCAAGTAGAGTGAGTAGTGATTATCTTTTTAACAATACCAGGTTCATAGTGGACCAGATTAAAAGTTATGCTTCTTAATTTATAATGCTTGAGTTGATACCTCAAATTAGAGCCAAAAATAAAATACAATTTTTTTGTTGGTTTTCAGTTGAAGTGTTACAAATATCTATTGGCATGTTTAGTACTACAAAACTAGAAAAAAACAATAAAAAACAGCTATAACATTTTATTGAGTAAAATTTAGAAAAAGGTGAATTTTAATAAAAAAGAACATTTCTACTGCAAGGGTTATCTTCAATATCTGAAAAATTGAATGCATCATGAGTAATTATTAAACTAGAAAAGGAAATGTCTCAACACATAAAGAAGAATTTGCAGAGACTGAGCAGTTTATCATTTCAAATGTTTGCCCCATTTGATGAATAAAGATTCTAAAATATGAAGATACAAATTGCTAGATATGCTACGAATTACTTTTAGATCTAATTTAACAAAAATGTTGCATTTCTCTGTGCGAGTATGTACAGCAGGGCAGAAAATACAGGAAAGTTGGGTAGTCAGTGCAGTAATTCGTAGCATGCTCTACTGCTCACATAGTCAGTACTTAGATGTAAAATCCACATATTCAGATTTATAATGTTTGCAACTATGTTTATGAATGACAGGGAAGAGCATAAATTTAAGAAGTTGATCCCTGGAATTGAAAATTTATTGCAGATTATATTTATTCAACAGAACAATTTTGAATTTGTATATGAAATATTTTAAGTGTAAGAGACAGGGATTCTTTCTCAAGTATTTGTGATTGGGCTCCAAAAAAGGCAAGCAGACATGGAACTCTTTCTTAGAAACTGTTTAAAGCTAATTTTAGACATGTCAAGTGATACAAATATGTATAGACTTGAAGTGGTACAAATATGCATAGATTTGTGAAGTGATACAAATATGTATAGACTTGAAGTGGTACAAAGATGTATAGATATGTCAAGTGGTACAAAGATGTATAGACATGTCAAGTGGTACAACTAGGTCAGATTTAAGTCTCATTTTGCATTGTCTTTCATTTTTGGCAAGGATTTAATACTTAGAGTTGAACGTTACGCTGATGTTGGCATTTCTATTATTATGAAAGTGTAATTTCAGAAATTGTGGATTCAAATTGGTGAATAGGTACATTTGTCAGTTGTGCAGTTCAAATAGTGTATAATTTTTTTTCCATAAGCATCTGACTCTACCAATCAACCAATCT
Source organism: Trinorchestia longiramus (assembly GCA_006783055.1). Taxonomy (NCBI): domain Eukaryota; kingdom Metazoa; phylum Arthropoda; class Malacostraca; order Amphipoda; family Talitridae; genus Trinorchestia; species Trinorchestia longiramus. Next base: position 44,829 of record VCRD01002713.1, read on the forward strand.
TTAAAGGCAGGCCATGCACAAATGTTTAATATTGTTAAATTTTTTAGGTGTAAATTCCACCTAATCAATAAAGCTTCATTTGTATGCGGGCAGTGCACGTTGTGCTGTAGCTGAATTGAATTTGTAAAACTCAGGTTTGCGTCATGTGCGTTTTGGGACTCTAGTCACAAAGAAGAGTTTCATGTGATCACAACAATTTATTGTGCTGCAATAAAATATAACAATAAAAGAAAAACAGCATATGTAGTTGTAAAAATTAATTGCCATATCTCTTCTGCATATCTGAAAATTTTCTCTTTAGTGGCATGTTTTACTGTGACTAAGGTACGAGTGAACTGTTCATATAGAATATGAAGCGAATTATTTGTACAACATAGGAAGTGAACTGTTTATATAGAATGTGAAGTGAACTGTTCATGTTGTGTATGAGGGGAACTGTTCATATAGTATATGAAGTGAACTGTTCATATAGTGTATGAAGTGAACTGTTCATATAGTGTATGAAGTGAACTGTTCTTATAGCATATGAGGGGAACTGTTAATATAGTGTGAGGGGAAAAATTCCAATTCTTTACATTCCATAGATCTTAAGCATGTCAAATGGTTGCTGTGAATTTTAGTATGGTCTTCTAATCCTGAAATTTGATACAAGTATTATTTTGTGTTTCAAGTCTTCACTCCTACAACTCCCTACAATTTTTTTATGGAGATATTTATTTGCTCAATTAAACCTTCCTCATACCTCTCTCTAATAAAAATTTCTGTTTATAGTAAATTGATTCTTTAGGCTTGTTTTTCAAGAATTTTCTCATTTTGATAAAACACGCTAGACATGTCAATTAATTTTATTTCTCATTGAAATTTAATGTAATGTAGCCTTGTTTTTATTCATAAACCATGTCAGAATTTTTTTTGTGTATAGAAATTTTTTAGTGACTTATAACTATCATGTTAACTACAAGTTTTTGCTTGCATACAATTAATCTTGGATGATAAGTACCATTCATGATGGCAAATTTTGATCAATGCTTAGTGATGCATATTGGTGCTGACAATTAGGATTTCCGATATGCAATGAATAGCCCATCTATAGGAGCAGCACAAGATCTTTGTATCATCATCACTGAAAATCTCAAGCATGAGAAACAAGTGGAGACAATCCTCATAAATGTCAAAAAGATCCCTGGTTTTATTATAAGAAATTTTGAAAACCATGTTAAAAATCATAATATTACCACTCTATAAAGGCTTGTGCCACATGGAATGTGCAGGTCAGCTCAGATTTCTCACCCTACAGAAGCAATTCCATGTGGAGTCTGAATTCTTAAATTAAATTAGTTATTACCTCTGTGCAATTTTGTGAATAGTTTTGGATCTTCAAATAGATTTATCTTTCAGGTTGACCTGAAATGGCTTGGGCCTAATGATGTACGACCTACTTGGGACAACAGCGTTGTCACTGTCTATGGAGAACTAAGCGTTGGGAAGGACGGCCCATGCGTATTGGCAAAGGTGAGCATCTGTAATAAATATCATTCTATTTCGATTTCAATCAAGATGAACCAATTTAGGACTTAACTATTGTTACCATAAATGGTCTACTACAACATAAGCTGTCATAATGGTATACATTTCCAATGAAGCAATGCATTTTTGATGATGTAACCCAATTTTTTGGTTTTGAGGTAAAATGTATTTTTCTATTTGAGTTTTGTTGTTGTGAAGTACATAAATTTACAAGCAATGGCAGATTGATCACTTTTAGTGTTAAATTTTGTTATTAAAAGAAAACTTAACCCTTTGAGCACTATGTGGAGTTCTCACTTCCAGTTTATTTTGTTTTTGCCATTTCATTATTGATAATTTTGTAGCTAGAGACTTGGATGTTTTTTTCTTAAATCCACATTTTCAAAATTGTTTACTAAACTTTTTGATATTTATATCTAGGAGCAAACAACACAGTAAATGAAGTTTTGATCATCTTTAGTATATTAAGTTTTGAACTTGCTGGGCTAACCTATTTAGGGCCTGAATTAAACCACATTTTTTTGTAAAATTCCAATTCTCTCCATCTTCTACAAACCTGTTTGAATTTAATAGTAATTGTTCTGGAGCATTTGAGCTATCCTATTTTCATCATAGAAAATATTTTGTGACTTTACATAAAAATGTCTCAGAAAAGGCCATTGACTGTTGAAGGCTTAAGTGTCCTAATGGTCAAACTTGCACTGTATACCAACAGTGATCAGACTTGCTTGGTGGTTCCAAGCTGCTCAGTTTACTCAAGCTCCTCTACAACCATAAAATAAATTTAAGCTTAACTCTTTACTGTCTAAGTGGACCCTGAAGTGTTCTTTGAAATAGTGTGTTTTAACAAAACGTAAGATGTTCATGAATTCAGCACTGCACTCAACAGTTACAGAACTCTGAGAACATGTTACGGTTCTGCTTGTGTTACATTTCTCGCTTCAGGGAAAAATATGGCTGGTAAAGGGTTAATACTCTTTAATAATACACAGTTAAATATCCAGAGAGAAGAAAATTAAAAGGTACTTTTTGGTAGAAACATGTTTTATCTATATAATGGTTGCCTTTTTTATTTAAGAAATAGTATTCTAGAGTATACTTTGTTATTTACTTTGCCTTTGAAATGTTTGTGTTTAGAGTATTGAATATTGACTGGCAGACTTGTACTATTATTACTTAAAATATTTAGTGGAGAATATGCACGAGTTGTATCTTGAAGCAAGTAATAAGCTTGTGTTGTTTATAGCCCTACTATCGCTAGTCTATCCACCATTTCTTACATCACACATGTGCCTCTGGGTGCACACTCTGTGCCTCTTCTCACAGTATCCTTCCATTCGGTTCCTCTACAGCAGTGGTTCCCACCTTTTTTGTGATCAAGTACCACTTTGAGGTCCCGTACAGTCGCCGCTTACCACCTGGTTCCAGAGAAACTAAATTCGATCAGATATCACTTTATTTCCATCATTGTACAAGAAGAACACGCAAATCAACTAAGATTTGCTATCTAAAAATCGTTGCCAGATTACCCTATTTTAGGCAGTAAACATTTTGTGAAGTAAAATATAGCAAAATAAAAATTGTTCATGACCCCGAAAGTGTTCGCGTACCACAGATTGGGAACCACTGCTCTACAGATTGAATTTCCTCAGGCCTTCGTTATTTAATTTACATTCTTACAGTGATATTTTCTGTCTGATATTTTTGCATGCCTGTTACCCTATCGCCATTAGTTATTCATTATTCTCTAGATTTCCCTGTTCTTCGTTCAATACTTATTATGAGCATCGTCGTTATTTCATGACTAATACCTTAATAATGAAGAGAATATATGGATAGTATTTAAGTGTATCTTCATAATAGTTTTAAAAATACTAGTCACTTAGATGTAGATGTGCCTTGCACATTATTTTATGTTCTGAGTCGTGCTTTTCGTTTGCAGATTATTCAAGAGAGCAACAGCTTGTCAATTGAGAATTACTACAAAGCAGTGGATGTTCTACGCGACATGTTCCCCAAGGCTAGCCTATGATCTAGCATCTTCTGCTCAAGCTAGGGTTCGAATTTTTCAATTTGTCATCTTTGTTGCTAATTGTATTTGCTGCATGTGTTGGTCTAAAGGTTCACTTTGGGCGTAGGGCGCATAGAGTTTGCGAATCGGTAGTGGTACTTAAAAGTGAATTGTGGAATATTTTTAGTATGTTTGAGTGGAGTGTGACCCTCACGCTACCAGCTCTTGAAAGGTCTGCCAGGCTTGCTGTAGTAGGTGGCAGCTTCTAAATCCTTCAGACACAATTTCTCACGAGTCGTTTCTCCGAATATTTACCCTGGCTTTCATTCATTTCCCCATTACTTTCTTCTTTTGCTTTCTCTTTCCTCGTTCTCTTCAGCGCGTCTGTGCCCCTGATGCAGTTACTCCTGCTTTGCAGTCACCTTCCCTTCTCACTTTTGCCTTTGATGCCCAACGCTGGAGCTCCTGTCCTGCAGTTCGATTGTTCGGGCAGGTATTTTCTCTGTCTCAGCAAGTTCATCACCTACAAGCTGTCGCAAAGACCAGGACTCGTTAAAAAATGACTCGATCTCCCGTTAAAAAGTGTACAAATCGATGTGATGTTAGCCGCCAAAATGATCTTTAGTTTTGTCAGACATGTTCATCCATATTAAGCTCTTGTAGCATTATTTGTGCTTCGTAAAGACATTTGCTCCCTGACCATTTAATCTTATAGTCACTTCCAGTATAGAGACTCTTTGAACAAACTGATAACTTAGAACAATCTAGGAGAGTTATTTGGCAATGATTTGGTGTTAAACTCGTGTTTAGTTATAAGCAAACTAAGGATTTTTGTAGGAAAATAAGCACATGTATACCTAGTTTCTGTGTGACAAAACCTCGGCTTACTAAGGAAAGTTTAAGATAGCACCTGCGTAATTTTTCCCTATAGTTCAGGGTTGCCACTTTTGTAAGAGTATTGTTGGTAGATAAAGTATATGTGGCAAAAGACGTTCACTTAAGTAGGACCATTTAGAAACGAGTGTGTCACTGCTATAAATATACATTTTGCATACAAAGATTGTACATGCTGCTACGCGAGCCTGAACCAAGTTTTCTTTTATCTCAGGAAACATTTTGCCATTGCTACGTGTACCTGTCTCCCAAAATTACATAGCTTGTTCAAAGTACTAAGTTTTCTACCTCACTGTTGCTTACACAACTCCTTCCCTCCATTAAGCAAGGAAACTTGATGTCTGCTTAGGCTAAGCCTTCAGACAACCCAGGCACAAGCTCATTTTTTATTTGACTGGAACAACTTTAAAAATAACACTTTTATTCGTTGCTTGTGTTGATACTCGTGAGCTGTGTATGGTAGTTGTTTTTCTTTGTGCTTGTAATAATAACAGTAACAATGCTGTACTAACTTGAGAGTAGTTGTGATGGTGAGGAAGGTGGTGTTCGATTTCCCTTGGAAGCGTAGCTATTTGTTTTATTCTTGAAATACTTACAGGGTATTTATATTTCATTCTTGTATTTTCGATGCTCTGTATATAGTTCCTGTGGTGTTCTTCAATACATTTGCTTGATGGCAAGAATTTATTGATGTACAATTTTTTGTGATACAAATTTAGAGCAAGTGATTGTTATAACTACTGCTTGGAGGAAATTTAAGTTTATTCGTATTGATGGCTGAAGTATTTATAATTACTGGTTATTCCCTTGCCTAGCAAGCTCTGTACATTTTGAAAATTATATCGTGTATATTCTGGCAGATAGAAGGAAGTGTATTATAAGCAAGTGTATTTGGATGCATAAAGCACGCTTTGCGCTCTCACTGATAGCAGGCTTATTGCTTTGTTTCAACTCCAGCTATTTTTTATAGGCTTGAGCAGCCTTAAATGAGCTATTCGGAAGCTTTTGCAGAGCATTTATGGCTTTCGTGTTAAATTTTTGTAGTTATAATAAGTGCGCCGTGTTATTTAAGGTTGTAAAAACGTACGTTAAATAATCTCCTTTATTAAGATCACACAGAATTTCTGTTTTAGTCTGTAAATTTGTGTTTACGTACTCGCCACATCGTAGACGAGCTGTTTGTTTCTCAATTGCTATGGAATTCCCTTCAGACGTTGTGTTGGTGCCAGATAACTCTGAGCCGGAAAGTCACTCTGAGGAAAAAGTGATAGCATCGGGCCTTGAAAATCTCAAAATCGAGGGTTCTTCATCAAGCTCGTCCAGTTCGAACTGTGACCTACCTGGAAAATTTTCTGTGGTCCAGGGCCTGCGTATCTCTGACCCTGAAGTTGACTTAGAAGTGTGTGCATCCGCATCGTCTGGTGATAACAGTGAGCCAACAGAGGCATTTGCAGGGAATGTAGAGACTGTCTCAACCCCTAAAGCAGATAAGGTAGGCGAATCTAGATCAAACTTGTCCAGCACTGCACGCTACGACTTGAGTATCCTTGACAGCGTTCCGCTACATCCATCTCCTCCGGACCTGGCCTCGACCGCAGGTGTGGTAACTGAAGTGTCCAACTTGAGCGACGATTCCAAAGACATGAGGCTCGACTTCCGTGGATCCGAGGATGTTGTACAAATTATTGATAACACTTTAGAGGACTTAGTTCCTGTAGGCACTGTTCATGTTGGTGACGAACTCAGCAGTGAAAGAATGCTTCTTGTGGATTCTGATGACGTAAATGTTGAAGAAATGACTATTACTGATGATCAAGTCGACATAGAGAGTGATTGTATACCTGAGACTGTCGAAGTTGCTGTAGGTATCAATGAACTGTCGATGCCTTTACATGCCGCTGGCGGTGAAGAAAACTCCACGCTACTTGCTCACGATTCTGAATTTCATGAGCCTCAAAATTCTATTGCTTGTGAACTAGAGGACTTCTGCTCCCCAAAATCATTATTGAAGCACAAGGAGAATGCTGAGTGTGATGGTGAATACGTTTCTCGTCACGTGAGTGATGAGGTTGTGAAAGATAATACAAAGAACTGCGCGCCGTTGAATACTCCTGGAGACGAGAATACCTCAACTATGGATTCCTGTTTTAATTTACTCCTGCCGTCGTCTCCTGATAGCCCTTCTATTTTAAATGAATTTTTAATACCTACTTCGTCTCCTATGGTTCTTGCAACCTCAGGTTGTAATAATAAGGGTTCAACATCAAGTTACAACAAAGAAAGCTCAGTCGCTACCTTAGACCCTGCAGAGTGGTGCCAACATTGCGGTGTCCTGGCACCTTCATCTCCTGATCAATTTTTGCCTGATGAAAATTGCATTGCTAATAACACGCGCGGTGCTCTGGAACATTCACCTGATTGCCGATACTTTGAAGAATCCGAGAGTGGCCCGTGCTCGGAAGCTGTCGCTGATAGTGTAACTTGTGACTCTGAATGTAGATCTGATACCGAGGTTTCTAATTCCAAGGCAAAAGAACCTTGTATTTTAGATGAAGTTTGCGGTGATGCTGAATTCAATCTTGCTCCTCCAAAGAGTTCTTCTGATGATAGTGTCGCTATCGATTTTGTGCAAGACGTGATGGTCAGTAGTCAAAGATATTCCAAAGGTGGTGAGGGATGTGATACAGCCAGTTCAGAGCTTCTGAAACAAGTTGCCACGGATGAGTCTAAACCTTCATATCAAGATGAGGAAGAAGTATTTGAAATTGATGCCTTTGAAGCAACTGCTGAGCTTGACACAGCTTTTTCTCCTGTTCCTGAGAGTATTAATGTGACTGCTCAAGATTTAGGAGACCTCAAGGACGATTTGGAAGTAGCGGAGGGAGTACGTGACATGGAAACCTTCGGAACTCAGAACGACTCGTCTTCTAACGCATTAATTCCCATTGAAACTTGTGTTATTTCCGCAACTCCTTTGACTCGAGAGAGTGGGCCTCTAACTGAAAGTCTCGACGATCCATGCGATAAATCGGAGAGACAATGTAACCCTGTAAACCATGATGATCAAATCGAAACTCAGGAATCTGATAAGTTAATTTCTTCTAATGAAACCCCAGTAAAATCACTACTGGACAATGAGGTGGCGACCGCTGTAGCACTACGACTTGAGCCTTTGAAAATTGATCCTGATGATGATTTTGAAGAATCTTTATCTGGCAATGATTATCTTACTGATAATCCTCACAACCTTTACTCTCAGTCGCCCAGTTCCGTAAGTGACCGTGTCCCTTGCAGTGGAAGCAACAGCCTATCTGATTTTAGTTCAACAAAAGGCATTGTACTAGATTCCGATTCGTGTGGGCCGTCTCCAGAGCCAACTGATGTGATTGATATAAGTTGTGGTATTTCCGTTCTATTTGAAAAATGCAAAAACAGACGAGATGGGATTGTTTTGTCTTGTTCTTCTTCCAAGATTGATAAAACATCACGGTCTATGGTTGCAACCTCTGAAAATATTTCCTCACAGCTGGAAAAATCTGCCATCGCTGAGAGCACATCACACGTTTCTACCTTACCTTGTGACGCGAGTTCTGATAAGAGTGGTTTTGCAGAAAATATTTGTGTACAAAGTTCCGTATCAAACTTCTCAAAAGAAGTTAGTGTTCCTACCAGCAATCATCTTCTGTCACCCGAGCGAAAATTTGGAGTCTCGCTTTCTCCAGGAAACTGCCCCATTTTAGAAGAAACTGATGACGATTTACGCCAGTCAGCTAGCAGTGAAAATGCAGCAAAAACTCTGTTATTCAAACATACACATGATAAAACTCAACATTTCAAGAATCCTTCTGTAGAACACGTGGTCACCACTTCTGCTCCTTGTTCGCCGGTTCCTCAACCCCACAGAGCATCGAGCATGACAGGAGTTACGTCTCGTAAGCGCAAAGGCAACAAATGTGTAAGACGGCGGGTTAGTTTTCCTGAGAACGACAAGCAGCTGATCACAAGTTACCTAGAACCTGTCGACCCATGGGAGCGCATGAAGCGGAGCGTTAATAGTGATGAAGTTTTGAGAGCGTACACAACCTCTTGTCGCAGTCACGGATGTCAGCCTATGCCCATCGTGGTCAATCAGATTGCAGCGTTACCTCTTAACGTGCCTGGTCGAGTTGAGTGCTTCTCGTTGAGGTGCTGCAAGTTGGAATTAGGTCAGTGTGAAGGACTTGAAGAAATATTCAAGCGAGTACAATTTGTGTGCATCGATTTAGAAAACTGTTCCCTTTCGGACGACACCGTCATGCCTCTTCTTGATATGATCGAATTCTATGATTCCACTACCCACCTCAATATTTCTGGCAACAGTAACATCGGTGTCCGGGGTTGGCAAGCCTGCTCAAGGATGCTGAAGAAGAATCAATCTGTTAGATCTTTGAATGCTCGTGGCACAAACTTGAACGAAGTGAACATGCCCATCTTGGGTAAGGCGCTCAAGCTTGGCTCGAGACTCCACACTCTTCACTTGGAGAACTGCAACTTGACGGGGCGTTCTCTGATCACTTTGACTGCAGCTCTCAAGCTCAACGACACCGTCGTGAAACTTTACCTCGCTGATAACAGACTGGGCTCCAACGACTGCATTCAGATTGGGAATTTACTGAGAACAAACCTGACCTTAAAACTGTTAGACCTGCGCAACAATAATCTGCAAGATTTAGGTTGCGCCCACGTTTGCGAAGGCATCGCCGAACAAAGCAAGTCGAAGCTTTTAATTGAAGCAGATTCGATGACCGACAAGCAAGACGTTAAGAAATGGGGCTTGAACTCTTTGGTCTTATGGAACAACCACATAACAGTGAGCGCTGCCAAGCACCTGGCGTCTATGATGTTAGCCTCAACATCAATTGAGACTTTGAACGTGGGACGAAATAGTGTTTCAAATGACGGAGCTATACGCCTCAAAGAAGCACTACTTAGAAATAAAAGTCTTAAAAGACTTTATCTTCACGCAACTAAGATTGGCGACGAAGGAGCTGTCGCCCTTGCAGAGCTTCTTGCTGAAAGCAAGAATATTGAGCGAGTAGATTTGAGGGAAAACGCGATTAAAGTAGCAGGATTAATGGCGCTTGCACATTCTCTCCGACATAACACTTCCATGGTCCAGATGGACTTGGATTCTAATCCGCGCTCTGAGCCTCTTGAAGAACTAGCCGAGAAGCATGTGAGCTTGCTGCTAGAAATTAAAGAATACACTCAAAGGAACAGGGCTGAATCGCAGGCACAGCACACTTTGGCAGAAAGTAAGGAAGCAGATTCTGAAGACTACTACCTGGATCCTGATTTTCGTAAGTTGTCTCTTAGCTCCGAAATAGATGGATCTCAGACTCTGGAGATTCCCACTGCGACTCCGCCGCCAAATCGTGCTGTTTCTATCGCGCTGGGAAGCGGTGTCGGCTCTGAAGAACCCAAAAAATACCGCAGTCCGTCCCCCAGTCCTTGTGCTTCTCCAGTTCCTAGTCCATCCTTGTCTCCAGTACCTCCAACTCCTTTTAAAAACCGCTTCAAAGTTTTCAAAGTCAGTTCTGCTACTTCCCCCGCTGGCTCGTGCGTCGTCACCGCCAACCCTATCTATTCTGGGAATGGTACAAACTCTTTATCTTCTTCAGCGTTTTGTAATCTCAGTTCCTCAGCGCCTTCCTCGTCTCTGCCTACGCCCATAATCTCTACGACTTCTCGTCCTGTTGTCCACCATCCCCAACCGTCAGGAAGAAATAGATTCCTGTCGGGTGGTCGGTTTACAGTTACGAAAGTCAGCGACACTAGCATGCATCAGTCTTCTTCTATCATGAAGTGCAAGTCTCTCAGCTTACCGCAAATCCCTCTAATCGAACCCGTCAAGCAAACGGAACCCTCTAGTCCCAAAATAGTTATCTCATCCCCTGCTAAAATTGAGCGAGGCTTTAGTCTCGAAGAAAGTACTGCAGAAAGTAAACTTTCATCCACCTCTACTGTATCTCGGCCATGTGTATCTAATGAAGATGAATCTGCTGCTAGCGCGGTAAAAATTCGCACCGATAGTTCGGAAAGTGATGACGTATTCGTGGACTCTGTATTCTCTCAAAGCGACACTAATTCTTCAGTGACATTGAGAGCTGACCAAAAAACCACAGGCGCTGTTGTATCGCCTGTATTTAGGTCTAGGAGAGATCTCACCGACAGCGGTTTCTTGGAAGAGACTGCCGCTGATTTCGAAGATGCCGTCTCTAATCTGCCTGTAAGACCTGTCCATGACGGCGATCGTGATAGTTTGTTCAGCAACACATCGGATCCCGATGGTCACAGTCCTTTAACTCCTTTACCACCGACTGATTCGGGTGAAATGTTACCAGTATCTCCAAAGTTGCAGGAGGCTGCTGCCTTACCATCCATCAGAGATCCTCCTAGTAGTAAGTCAGGGGAATTCTTGTCAAGTCTTCCTTCGCGTCTTGGAGTACTCTTCCGTGGAATAGACAGAGGGACAAGTTCAAATTTGAAGTTGCAATCATTTGATGAAAACCGATTTCTCGACGGATCTTCGTCTTGTGTGGGCGAGGTAACGAGCCAACCGAAAAGAGCTCCTCTTGCTTCGATGGAGAATGGTAGCATGGATACCGACAGCGAAGATAGCGAAGTAACCACCCAGTCCTCCGACTCGACTCACAGCGACGAAGTGCGTATCACATCAGTGGAAGCTGCAGTCGAACCTGTGCAAGCTTGGGGTGATAGTGACGCTAAAGCGATGAATAGTGACTTAGAAGGTCTGCTTTCGTCGAAGAATATCGACTCTGAAGAGGGTGTAACGGAGGAGTTTTTGCCCGATGGGGAAAAGGATAAAACTCAATCAGAAGTTAAAAATGAAAGAAGTGAAGATGACGAACAACTTGAGGCGCAAGAAATAGTTGAGCCTCTGAAAACTGATCTGTAGGTACGCTATAATTATGTACTTCAGCTTAAGTGGCTCTAAAGTAATACGTGTCACTCATCTCAGCGCGTTAACATTGTAGGGTTACTTTAAAGGCATTTACGAAATGTGTATGTCTGTGCATTTATACTTGACGCGCAAATCGATCGAATTTCGAAGTGCGCTTCAAAGCGTGACTTCAGAGCTGCTTATTTTGAAGAATATTTTTTATAGTTAAAGTGCGAAGTCTAGGCGCCCGAGTGCCTATGCAAAAAATAAGCCTCATAACCAGCCTTCTGGAAACGGTCCTGCTTTATGACGTGGATATTCTTGGCTTATCGCGCACAAGTGTGTACGTTGAGTAAGAGTGTGACTTCAGGATTTCTCAGAATATTTTATTTTTCCACCGTTTGTGTGAGTTGACTGACAGTGGTGTCTAATACCCACGCTATGAGTAGTTCATTCTTGAACCACGAACGGGACGAAACTAGAGCTCGAAGGTTTCTCCACGACTGAGAAATTCACTTCGAAACTCGTCTTCGTTGTAAAAAGACCGTTTGTTGGCTATGACGTGCGGAAAACATGTATGTTACTCAGGATGAGCTCGCTGAACAATAGTAGACTATTCGACTCGTTCATTGAACTAGAGTACGACGACGCCAGCCTTGGTTGTGACGTTCTGTAAGAATTACCGAGCCAAATATTAGCTTTTAGCTCCATGAGGTATGATGTTGTGCGCTATCTCCTGCCGACAGCTGTGTTCTGAACGCTGCTTGTCCGTGTGGTTAGGAAGGAAACTGCATAAAGTTTGTTATTCTAACTCTTGAGCATGTCAGTGTTACAGAGAAAACTTGTGTACTTGTAAGATTTTATATTATTGAAGGCTTCTCTTTAGCATTCAAAAGACAGTCGAATTCCGACATATATTTTTAATATTAGTTTTTCAAAATATCATTTATTTGAACAAAGCTATAAATTTTTGTGAAAGTCTTAACAGAGATGCGCTTCCCACTTTTACCTATTCTCTACATTTAATAAAAGCAACGTATTTCTTACGAATAGTTGAGTAGAAGTTACAGTATTGGTGTGTATGACTTGTTTTCGCTTGCGCTAGTCACTTCAACGTTAAATATCACAATCCTGCGCCAGTGTATTTCTGAGTAAGAATTCTACCTCAACCTCGAATTTGCTTGTGTGGTTGGTTACACAGATTTTCCATACTAATTATTTATCGAAAATTGAAGTTGTGAAGTGTGCGTATATAGTTTATGTAACCTGAGTGCCAAGACAAGGTTATATAGACTATATTTATTTATTAATTGATTTCAAAGAAAAATCCATTGACTAGAATATCTTGTAATGTGTTCAGATGTACCGCCTATCTTCAGCGATATGATGTGGGTTTAGTTAAGAATTTCTTCCCTGTATCTCTTTCAGTTCGTTTGCCTCCAACTGTTTCCGAACTTGAGCCAAAAAATGCAAAATTTATTATTCCAAGTGCTCAAAAGTATCCACCAACATGAATTAAAACATTCTCCATTGACCTGAACACATTTTTACGTTCCAGATATTGTTTGCTCTTACTTATCGAACAATGGAGCCGTCCCGTGAGGTTAATCGCAACTTGCTGCTTTACGAGTTTCAATTGGGGCACAATTTTCAAACTGCATTACGAGCGCGGAATTGATTTGATACTGGAACGATGGCAAAAATGTGTTCAGGCCAATGGAGAATGTTTTAATTAATGTTCGTTAGTACTTCAGGGTAAATGGAATAATAAATTTTGCATTTTTTGGCTAAAGTTTGGAAACTTAGTTGGAGGCCTAATAGTAAAATTAATCCTACTTTATTAGACACAAGTGCAAGTGTCCATCGCTGTAGCGACCGCTCCTGATTGTCAACAAATTTCAACGCTAGCCTTGTCTTCTATTTTCAGAGTAACCACTAAGTTGCTGTTTTGAAGCTAATAATTTTTTTTAAGTTCTACAGGATTATAAGCTATAAATGTGTAAACGATTATTAAAATAGGATTGAGACGGTTAAAATTGTTTAAGAAACATAGGCTTTTGTTAATTTCGGTCGTCCGGTGATCTGATAACCATAATTTCAAGCTTGTTATGTGAGTGATACAATTATTTTGTGTTCTCATGTGTTCGGGACAAAAATAATTTTGCGAATAATTGATCATCGCGTGAAAACGTGCGAGTGAAAAAAACACTCGTACGATAAGATCATTTGCTCTGAATTTGTTTTAGTGCTTTCTAAATTTCCCGTTTCAAGGTCCTCGTAAGTTGTGTTTGCTCGTCGTAATTTGAAATTCGTTGAACATGTAAGTGTCGAGAGAAAAACTTGTGTTGTCATACGGCGTAAAAACTTAAATTTTTCTTCTGTACTGCTATACAAATGCAGGTCTTATACATCAGAACAAAATTTAATTCAATTTTAGATCATGTTTTAACTCTTTGCTAAATGTGTACTATAGTTTTTATTGGATATTTCATGAGCATAATTTTTATAATTCAGAACTCACCAACTTGTGAAGCTTATGTTCAGGTGGAAAAGCAGGAGTCTGGTAGAAGAGGCACGTCTGCTCGGGGGTTGATGGAAGATATTTTAGATTTTGCTTAAGAATATTGAATCACTTCAGTAGCTCCTAATATCGTGATCGGTTGCTATCAAAAACTTAGGCCGAACTTGTCAGAATTAAACGTACTTGATTTTTCTGTATTAAATTATAATCACTAAATCTTAAGTTCGTCAGGTGTAGTGATCGATACGATATTAGTGGTGGCTTTATCTTATTTTCGTCTAATATACTAAATTTATTCACCTTCAATTTTTTGGTTTATTAGCAAGTACGAGTACTTACCGCTTCTCTGGATGATATACTGTAAATTATGCACTGTTTGCGATTGATGTATGATGTGTTTCTTAGTTGCAGGCTCTTTTAAATTGCTACCATCGTGTTGATGTTATTGTGGAAATGTCCAAAGTATTAATTTTTTGTTATGATTTGTTGCCATTAATATGTTGCGTTGGCGAATTCTGTTTTTTTTTGTAACTCTGAAGTTTAGATATCGAATTAATTTCACGTGCACAATAGAAAAGTGTCTTTTTTTATTCTCAATTTTTTAGCCAACGAATAAGATAGGCATAAATTGTATGACGACATGTGACTCTTAGAGAACGTACTGCATCGCATATTTATCTTATTTGGTAACTTTCTTGTTTTTGCTTGCGGGATAAAATTACTTGTAGATTCGCTTTGTCTCTTCTATGGAGAATGACTTTGTGTTCGTGATAGTTACTGCTTGATAAGGTATTTTGCATGTCTCTTAATGAAAACGTGGGCGTTATTATACTATACATGTGTATTGTAATTCAAACTCAATTGAATTCCTATTACGTGATACATCTCTTGCGTCAACGGTGACTGTGGGGACAACTTTCAAGATCTGAATTCAATTTCTTACTAAATAAGCAACGTGTTTGTGTAAGTTTAATTATGCTAACTAAATGATCCTATTGATAGAATAAATTATGATGAATTTCATGATAATTATATTTTTGTGTTAATTTTTTTAAAACGTATACCGAACACAGATTACATTGATGCGTTCCAGTCGCATATTTATGAATGTTTATTTAAGTAGATCAATAACTTTTACTGAATATTTGCGCGGCGAAACAGGGCTTGCAATGTACAGAGCAACGCATTAGGTTGTTACAAAAAATAATGGCCGCTCGAAGGTGTGGAAGGCTTCTGAAATCGGCCATTATTTTTGTAACAACCTAATAGTTAAAGTTGCCAACGCTGTGTAAGTTGATTTAGTTGGCCGACGTTGTCAACATCATCATGATACAACTCCACAAAGCGAGTTGCAAAATGAGCTCTTGTTGACTGCTCTACTATCAAGTACACGAGACGTTTTGAGTGGCTCTTCTTCGTTGCCTTCACTCTCTACGTAAGTAGCAATATTATGACGCATTAACGAGTTTCCTCTACGGTATTTGGTCTCAAAAAATGCACGAAGACCGTCGAGTGAATTACAGAAACGACAAGAAAAGTGTGAAAAGCATTTTCAAACAGCCCCCAGAATGTTTGTTCCCAAAATACGTGTTTATAACTTTGCAATGTAATCAATTTAAAACATGATGAAAATAACATTAACACATTTTGTGATATAGCAGATGTATATATTGATGCAAAAAACAATATTGGCATTTTTATGCCATGATTTTTCGGCATAAAACGTGCTATATTACAAATATCTACTATATTAGAGTTGGTTGTCGCTTTTACAGTACTGTTTTATATCGATAGAATTGGAAAGGTATAAATTCTTTTTGGGTTGGAGAAAAAAGGTTTTTGGTCAATGTTTCAGAATTTATTGAAACTCTAGATTACGTCAGGAAAGGATTGTAAACAAGAAACATAACACTAATTGTGCAAATTATATTTTGTATTATTTTCATAGCTCATAGAAGTGTGTGTAGTACGATGTATTCGAATTTTTGTCAATTATTCGCCAATGCCGTGTCATTTGTTCGCATTTGGGTTTTATTCCAACTCAGTACACGCTTAACGTGCGAACTACGATGCTCATTTAATTATGGTTCATTATATCGAAGACAGCTGCGAAAAAACTGATGCGTTTTTCGTAATGTACGCACGAATACAGGGTGTCTCAAAAAAATGTACTCACTCTTTAACCGTTGCTAACATGCTGTCTTCTTTGTGTTGCAGGTGTGAGGTTCGAACCTTTGCGAACATGATTAAATGTGATTAAAGAATCATGTTCGCATAGGNTTCGAACCTCACACCTGCAACACAAAGAAGACAGCATGTTAGCAACGGTTAAAGGGTGAGTACATTTTTTTGAGACACCCTGTATATGCATCGACAGTTTCGAGCAATTTTTTATTTTTGTGGAAAGAAATTGTTAAAAAATAAAAAAATTAAAATTAAAATTTGTCTGAAATTTAAAAAAAATCATTTCGTTATTTGGCACCCAAAAGGATTGAAGAGGCATTAGGAAACCACAATCATGTATTTTTCGTGATCTACGCACAATAATTCGCTTGTAGGCACAATTTCATGGAATTTCATGCAATTTTGAATTTCATAAAAAATAAGGCGGGTATGCTCAGTTAAGAGTTGCACATAACTAAAACTGAGTTTGCATCTGAGTTAGGGGCTGCACCAAACTGAGTTAGGAACTGCACCTAACTAAAACTGAGTTTGCATCTGAGTTAAGGGCTGCACCAAACTGAGTTAGGAACTGCACCTATCACCTGAATTAGGAGCTGGACCTGAGTTAAGAGCTACGCGCAGCAGTTCACACCTGAGTTAAAGAGCTGCACCTGAGTTCCATAATAATGAAAAATGATTCGTATAAAATTTTTGATAAAATACGTGAGGGGGATAAAATACCTTTATCACTTTTTGTAAAATTTATAATTCCACGAAACTGCATGAAATTGTGCCTACAAGCGAATTGTTGTGTGTAGATCACGAAAACCAAATGATTTTGAGTGTTTCCTAATGCTTTTCCAGTCATTTTGGGTGCATAATAATGTAAAGTGATTCTTATAAAATTTTTGAAAAAATACGTGAGGGGGATAAAATACCTTTATCATTTTCTGTAAAATTCAAAATTGCACAAAACTGCATGAAATTGTGCCTACAAGCGAATTGTTGTGTGTAGATCACAAAAACCAAATGATTTTGTGTGTTTCCTAATGCTTTTCCAGTCTTTTTGGGTGGAAAATAATGAAAAATGATCTCTATAAAATTATTCAAAAAAACGTGAGAGGGTACCCTTATCATTTTTTATGAAATTAAAAATTGCACGCAACTCCATGGAAGTGTGTCTACGAGCAAATATTTTTGCGTAGGATACGAAAAACATATGATTTTGTGTGTTTCCTAATGATTGGAAGTGCGTTAGGAAACACATAAGATANTTGAAATCGCAGCCCTCTCGAGAATTACTCAGATTAATGACGCAAGAGGACTTATACAGTAGTGCTGAAGAAGGAGCTACTTTTTAAAAGGTTAGTAAACACTTCCTTTAATATTAAAATATTTATTTGAAGATTTTTAGATTTTGTTACTTTTTGATCCAATTTGTTACCTTTTGAGATGGGAATTTGTTACCATTCACGAAAACCTTCTGGCAACCCTGGCACTAGTACAAACACTATCATTCCTAAAGTACAAGATGCAGCAACATAACTTCCTTTTTTCAAAGCGATTTGCTTTGAATAAAGGAAGTTATAAATGTTACTGTATCCTTTATATTAGAAATGACGTATTAAATCCTGCATTCTAAATGTTTTGTTCATAATGATGAAACTGACAGATGTCTTTTGATGAAAGATCACAGTTTTTGATTCCCATTCAAGTTCTGTTTTTTATTGCTAGTAAAAACTAATTAAAAGAAGACTAGCTGATTTCTGTTCCTCAAATGGATCGTAGGAAGTACATAATACGACGTCCAACAGGAGTACCAATAATATGATATATATAAAGTTAAATAGTTGTGTGTCACGGGTTACTAGGTGTTGATGCTTGGTGTGTTACATGGCCGTGATGATGTATGCTCATATACATTCATGAAACTCGTCGAAGCGCCCCTACGAGCCTCTTCGTCAAGTTGCAGCACGATGACCAGGAACAGTCGCTGGGAGCATCGTCACTAAGCTTATGGTTTTAGCACCAAGAATTGAAAGTGGATATCTGCCCCTGCACGCCCAGTGGATATCTGCCCCTGCACGCCCGGTGGATATCTGCCCCTGCACGCCCAGTGGATATCTGCCCCTGCATGTCCAGTGGCTATCTGCCCCTGCACGCCCGGTGGATATCTGCCCCTGTACACTCAGCGGTTTTCGTTAAGATGAGAACTTTAATAATGAGGGTTCTGGCATTAATTTCTTATCTCATTCTTAGGTAAATTCTTTAAATTCTTACTTGCCTATTTTTTGAACAAGAATATTTCTTCAAATGAAAATTACTTTTAAATGTCATCAATCTATTTTCCGTAACTGTTACTGGTACGGAAAATGGGTACGTAACAGTTACAGTGACGTAACAGTGGCACTTTAGTAACAGTTACAGTGGCGTAACAGTGGCACTTTAGTAACAGTTACAGTGGCGTAACAGTGGCACTTTAGTAACAGTTACAGTGGCGTAACAGTGGCACTTTAGTAACAGTTACAGTGGCATCACAGTGGCACTTTAGTAACAGTTACAGTGGCGTAACAGTGGCACTTTAGTAACAGTTACAATAGCGTAACTGTTCCTTTAATAGCAGTTACAGTGGCGTAACTGTTCCTTTAATAGCAGTTACAGTGGCGTAACTGTTCCTTTAATAGCAGTTACTTTGCTTATCCAATACATAGCGGCATCTACTGCATACACTGGCACGTAAACAGGATGTAGCAAGGGCTTATCACTTACAGGACGGTTTTCTGTGACGTTACGACAGTAACTAATCTATTGCATGTTTTTACTCGTGTTTTAAGCATTAATATTTATGTTTCAATTAGTAGGGAGTTGAGCTGGAATTATTAATCCTGAATCTTGTTTCATATCTACTACATAACGAATATTATTTGAGAGTGAAAGTTGCTGTCCCTATAATTTGCACACGTGCGAGAAATATAACAAATCTTAATTCCTAAATTCAACTATATTCATTATATATGATATTTATTATGTATTCAACTATATTCATTAAATATATATTATATATTTTTTTAATTATATTTAAGTATATATTATTTTTAATTATATTTCTGTATGAGTGCTGTCTGTTGTTCTTTAAGAGTCAGTGGAAATATTCAACAAGAGACAAACCCAGACACGATTTAAATTTTCTGAATTCATCCACACTTGGGAGTTTCTTGTTTATTTTGTTATTAATTTGAGGGTCCCAGGGTCCAAATACTCGTTTTGACGTAGAAAAACTGGGTCTGAATTATTAAAGCCTCTTGATAATAATTTAATCAGCACTGACCAAATCAAGCGAATGTTTATTTTATACCTCAGTTCTTACTTATTTTTCCGTCAATTTAAAGAATCAGGCAACCCTGTTCGAGTCATTGTCTCATTGCTTTAACAATTTTGGCATAGTTTTTCAGTGTGTGTTTTTCAGTGTGTGTTTTTCAGTGTGTGTTTTTGTGATGCGTGTGTGTTTTTCAGTGTGTGTTCTTGTGATGCGTGTGTGTTTTTCAGTGTGTGTTTTTCAGTGTGTGTTTTTTGTGATGCGTGTGTGTTTTTCAGTGTGTGTTCTTGTGATGTGTGTGTGTTTTTCAGTGTGTGTTTTTTGTGATGCGTGTGTGTTTTTCAGTGTGTGTTTTTCAGTGTGTGTTTTTGTGATGCGTGTGTGTTTTTCAGTGTGTTTTTGTGATGCGTGTGTGTTTTTCAGTGTATGATGTGTATGTTTGTGTGATGTGCATGTACGTGAGTGTGTGTGTATGCGCTTGCGTGGATGATGTTCATGTACGTGTGTGTGTGCATGTGTGCGTGCTTGCCTTTATGTACGTGTACGTACGTAAGCACGTGCATGTATGTGAGTATGAAGCCTGCGACACACATGACGGTTTGTGACGATCGCTAGTGACGTAAGAGATAAGCTCGACCATGGAATAACGAGAAATTTATAAATCATCAGTAAAATTAGCTCTAGTTTTCTTTATTATACACAATTGCTCATATGAAGTCCCGCCTTCACAGTCCACGTGTTGTGAACTCACTCGAAATTTTCCTGAAATAAGCGTAAATTTTTGTTGTTGATACGCTTATGCGTGTCAGAAATTTACTTGTTTTTCAATGTCACTGCGAGTACTTGCACAGGGTGCGGCAACACGACTTCCTTTTTTCAACGCAAAATGCCTTTTAAAAAAGGAAGTTATGTTGCCGCACCCTGCATTTAAAAAGCATCTAACTCTTCCTGCTGGTGGCCAAGCAACTCTTTAACACACAACAAATAAATAAGTACGTACGAGGCAAAATAATCAATAAGGAGAGAGTATCATAACAACTATGATGTTTATTTTATAAGTTCTATCTATAATAAACTTGTACTGTACTGTGTAAATTTTTCTTTGCTCTTTTGTCGTTGTTTGCTTTTATATGCAATTTTTTCTTCCCGGCCGTGTTTACCGTGTATTATTGCAGTTGTTTTCCTCCCGTATAACGGCCGTGTTTCCCACGTATTATTGAGTTGTTTTCCTCCCGTATAACGACCGTCTTTCCCGTGTATTATTGCAGTTGTTTTCCTCCCGTATAACGGCCGTGTTTCCCCCGTATTATTGAGTTGTTTTCCTCCCGTATAACGGTCGTGTTTCCCGCGCATAAAGGCGGTTGTTTTCTTTCCATATACGAACCGTGATTTATGCGTTTAAATGCAGTTGTTTATCGTCTAATTGCTGTTAATTTTTCTGCCCGGGAGATGCAAGAACCACTCCTGTAATAGCAAAGCTGTTGTCGGCATCCTGGTTTGTTTGCACTCGTCACAAGTCAATTTTGTACTCGTCACAAGTCAATTTCGTACTCGTCACAAGTCAATTTCGTACTCGTCACAAGTCAATTTTGTACTCGTCACAAGTCAATTTCGTACTCATCACAAGTCAATTTCGTACTCGTCACAAGTCAATTTCATACTCGTCACAAGGAAATTTCGTACTCGTCACGAGTCAATTTCGTACTCGTCACAAGGAAATTTCGTACTCGTCACAAGTCAATTTCGTACATTAAATCACTCACACATGTCAAGGCCGTGACGTGCGTCACGGTGATGCACTCAACATTCACGCTTAATTCAAGCAGCAGTATTTTACATGAGCCTTTAATTAACAGAGTTTGTTGCAATGTTCGCTTTTGCTGTGTACGGTCTAGTGACACAATGACAGTAGTCTTTTGTTATCTTCTCTGGGGTAAACATGATGAAGACATGGGGTGAAAATATGTGGTGAAATAATGTGAATATGTGGTGAGATAATGGGAATATGTGGTGAGATAATGTGAATATGTGGTGAGATAATGGGAATATGTGGTGAGATAATGTGAATATGTGGTGAAATAATGTAAATATGTGGTGAGATAATGGGAATATGTGGTGAGATAATGTGAATATGTGGTGAGATAATGTGAATATGTGGTGAGATAATGTAGACATGAAGTAAAATAATTCAAATATGTGGTTAGATAATGTAGGCATGAAGTAAAATAATTCAAATACGTGGTGAAGTATGCATTTATGGCAAAACTCCTATCGCACAAAGTGAACAAAAAGTAGGAAAATTAGTATAAATGTCTCCAGCAGCTCCCTCGCCCCTGCATATAGCCCTACAATTGAGATAAGGAACGTGTCACGATTTTTATCCGTATTTACGCTTCATAAATTATGCCATTTATACTCTCATAGAAGTTCCAATCCCGTCTAAATTTACTTCTAAACTGAGGGTGATATTCTTGTGCGTGTGATACACTGAACAAAGATGCACAGGAATTTATTGTTACCCAACGATTAATTTAGATTTCAGAACAGAATTTAGAATCAATTTAGACATTGACGCGTGATACAATCTTAGAGAAGGCAGATAACTAGCAAAGGAATCAGCAGTTGAGCATCGCTTACCTCACTTTAGGTATTAATTAACGCTGCGATACAGACTGTTTTTGTTGACGTCAGAAGGAGGCTGACTAGACGCCATGCGTGCTAGAAATAAGCTCCAGATCTGCGTAAATATGAAGTACACAAGAAACAATGGCGCGGCCACAGCTTATCTCAGGGAGCGAAGGTTGTATTCAACAAGAAACTCGGCACACAAAGCGTCATGATGAAATTATATTTACTGGGTATGGGTTATATTTATATCAACATAGAGTTGATGACATTAGTAACTGCTTTGATCATGTGATCCTGGTCAGCTGTGTCAGTCAGCTGTGTCAGCTGGGGTAGTCAGCTGTGTCAGCTGTGTCAGTCAGCTGTGTGCTGCACTGGGGTAGTCAGCTGTGTCAGCTGGGGTAGTCAGCTGTGTGCTGCCCACCAAATTTTGTAGGTGTGCAGTGTGCTGGATATCATGTTACATTCCATTAAATCTGTTCAATATATATACAT
>VCRD01002714.1:3317-30808 GCA_006783055.1 Trinorchestia longiramus
CAGCGGGCCCCAACAGGGTCCTCCAACTGTCCCCTCCACCCATCTCTGAAGAAGAGCGATCCCTTCCCAGATCCACCCGCACTCTTCTCTCCCAACTCCGATCGGGCCACAGCAGAGCCCTGAACTCGTACCAGGCCCGAATAGGAGCAGTGCAGGACCTCACATGTCCTGCCTGCGGCGCCGCGGACCAGACCACCAGCCACATCTTCAGCTGCCCGAACACCCCCACCCACCTTACCCCTCTGGACCTCTGGCTGAACCCAGTCTCCACGGCAGCCTTTCTCTCCAGTGTCCCTTCTTTTTCAGCCTACTTCCCTCCTCCTATCCGACCCCCACCCGAGCCTCCGCCGCACCCCTGAGTCGCCCCGGACGACCCGCTAGGCAAACAACAACAACAACAGAAAAACTGAAGCCCAGACATTAAGGCCATGACCTGCCGCATTTGCACCCAAATATCACCGCCCTAAAGCATCCGTTGACCGGAAATGGATGACAATGAACACATACTACGTTGTCAAGACCTACAAAACATTCAGACGCCGTTTCGAGGCCATCATCACTTTGGATGGTGGTTATATTGAATAAAACTGAAAATTACACCGGTATATTTATTGACTGAAAATTTTGCTCACTTTGGTCAAGGAGTTTATGAGGTACCTAGAGCAGAATTTAAAATTGAAGTTTGTGCAGTTTTTTTCGGCCCACCCGGTACGTGTTTGGTGAACCTTATTCCATCTTAATACATACATATGTATGACGAAACTCCTACTTATGTCATTATCCAGTTGGGTTCCTCGTTGTTCCTTACTCACTCCGAGTAGGACAAGATAGAAAGATATTCAAAGCCTACTTGGAGCTAAGAAAAGTCTGAAAGTTGGGAAGAGAAAGAGATCCCAATATGAACATCAAGCTCATGATTCGTAGTTTCTCATGAATTAGATGTCCTAGTCTATACCAATCTCAAACAACAATCATGTAAAACCTCAACAGAACATCCAAAAAAATCACTATTCCTCAACTTCGAAAGGACCCCTCACTATAGAGTTTTTTAACATTAATTTTTTAAAAATCTTGTAACTGATCAATGCTATCTAATTCGGCATATATGTCGTTACCGTATCTCAAGTTGTACGAAAGATGCATGCAGGACAAACAAAATTGAAATACCATCTACAACTAGTCCCAACCCAAAATGAATTTAGCATCTTCCCCAAAAACACAAAACTCCAACGACAAAAGCAGGCAATAATTACTAGTCTAGCACAAGCTGCAGATAACCTTTTCCTCCAATACCAAACTTTAATCTAGACAATAATAACCACTTAACACACTGAGGGACGAACTGGATAACAAAATGAGCTTAACGAAAGAGAGGACTATACAAACATATAACAAAAATAACCCACATCTGACTGGATCACACATCCAACCTGCTGGTATTTTCGCCCTTTTTGAAATTTTTTGGTCAAGGAGTCCTTGAGGTACCTTGGGCAGAATTTAAATTTAAGATTTGTTCGGTTTTTTCGGCCCAACCCGGTATTTTCATGGTTTTCATTGACACTTTCCTAAATGCATGAACTCGTCCGATATTAAATTTCAATTTTAATTGTGAAAAATATAGAGGCCTCCTGCAATCGTATATAATGAAAGATAATCTTCAGAATCCTAACAAGCGTGCTACATGTATGCAGCTGTTGTTTTCCAGGACTGCAAGTGCAGTGGTGATGAGTCTCGCTCCTGATGTACAATACATGGATAGCGATATCACACACAAGGTCACTGATGTCAAGCCAGTTAGTTGTAGGACGAGAAATTATACTACAGTTAATTCCATCTTTTTCTACTCATGATGGTAACTTGTTAAAATGAGACCCAACCAGGGTAAAGAAACAGATTCCTCTGTCCTGTTCCTCACTGTGAACAACGTGCCAGGCTCGAGCTAAGAAAATTTACTCTCCAGTTTCTACGAGTACTTCCATTGTTGTCGAGTGGAGAACAAGCCTGACTTGTGTTATCTGTCGCAAATTCGAGTCTCCACATATCATTTGAATATTTTCCTCCTTTTCTCCAGCTGACTTAAAGTAGCAGGAAGACTCACTGAACTGAACTATATCCTGAAACTTCAAGATCATCACTACGTTTCCCTCCTACAAGCCTCTACCTAATGTTACAACACAAGGCACAGGAACAGTAGCAAGAAGCATGATCACTAGTCATAAAATGTAAGCAATAAAAATTAATAGTTATAATACGAAAATTTTGTAGTAAGTTTGTCATCATAGAGTTCAAACTGCTTTCTAAGCAGGCTTTGAGTTTCAGAAATGCATTACCAGGAGTAACTCAAAATTAAAACGGTAAATATGCCTAACGGAATCAAATTCAGTGACGAAATTTTGTTCGAGATGCTTCAACCGAAATAACTTTCACCCATTAGAAAAAATAAATGAAATAAAATTTGCCTATCCATCGAATACAATGCTCAAACAGTAAACAGTGCAATGGCAGGGAGGAATATGGGTTTCAACAATAAAGTCAGGTCTGTATGCATTGAAGGTATAACCTTCACTCATTGCATGATTCATTGGGAGGTGCTAGAAACGAAAAAAATACCGAAGAACTGTGTGCAATGTGACAAGATTCAGTTAATATAATTAATTACATCATAACCTGTGCTCTTAATACTCGGTTCTTTTAAAATTTGTGCTAAACAATGGGTTCAAATTTTAAATCCCAGCTGCTTCAGACTGACATTCGATGGCTTTTAAGAGGTCGGGCTTTAAGAAGGCTGATCGCTTTAAAAAATTAAGTCATGTTATTTTAATCTGGTAATGACTCAGATTTGGTGAAACATTTCCAAACTGAAAATTGGCTTTCCAAACTTTGTTATTTATCAAATATTCTTGACAAGCCTTATGACCTCTATATATCATCACAATGCGAAAATAAAAATGTTCGTACATTAACTTCAAAATTCAAGCTTTCTTGATGAAAGGTAATGTACGTATGGTTGATGAATGTAAAACGGTAATGAATGTATGATGAAGTTGTTTCCATGTCTGGAAGAGTTCATCAGAGAAAACTAACTAAATTTTGAAAATCAAACAAATTATAATTAAGAACATGGTAAGCTTAGGGGAAAATTTTAAGACATTTTCTTCAAGAATCAAACATGAGCCGATTTGATTGGATCCAAAATCCATTCGATGCTAAAGTCAAAAAAGTGTGTCATTTCACACTAAAGGCACAGGAAAAATTTGCAGAAATTTCTTGATTCTTTTCTAAAAACTATGTTTGCTAAAATAAGTCTAAATTCGCTTTGAGTTGGCATCAAATTTGAATATCAAAACTTATCACGACTTGCAATGGATACTCTTCTACCTTTCTCATCAACATATTTATGCGAAAGGGCTTTTTCGGCATTAACTAATCTCAAAACAAAACATCAATCTAGTTAAATATTGAAACTAGAACATTAACAAAAATATAGCCTAGATTTGACCTGTATAAGAAAATGCAGGAGCATCAATCCAATTAATTAAATACAAGTTTAATGCCACTAATAGTATCTATAGACTTCTTGGGTCTACTGTATAAAATACACACATTTTAAAGGTTTTTTGTACAGTATACCCGCATTTTTTATGAACGTTAAATTTTTATCTTATATTTATGTTTAATTCTTTATTTTCTTAAAGTTAAAGGGTCGTACAAAAATAAAATCTTTTAAAGGTGGTCGCGGCGGTTAAAAGTTTGAAGACTACTGGGTTAAATAACGGTCGGACAACAGTTTGAAGCCATTCCCTGATAGGACCTTGGGGCTAGAATGGATTTTTCGACATTGCTAAATGAGTTTTCCGACTCTTGTGAATGGGGTCTTACTGACTATTGTGTATGGTTCTTCTCAAAATTTTTAAGTCTAATAACCCTTGTATTTTAATGTCCCATTTCGCCTCCTTACTGAGTCATAAACCCCTGGCAAATAGACTCACGCACAGACCTGCTAAGTGTCGGTTTTGCTGCTACGAAGCTAAACATTCAAGTTTCGTCTTCTAGCGCAGTTAACTAAATTTAAAATCTAAAGAATCAGGGTAGAAGATGATAGGTTCCGCCCACTACGTAGTCTTCAATTTTCTCTTGCATGCGCACAGCAGAGTGAAAGATTTCGCATAGGACGACAGATTGATAATAGAACTATTAAAACAATGGAAGACATTTTTGAGACAATGGAAGATCGCTATCATGGACGATGGGATACGCATAAGACGACAGATTGATAATAGAACTAATAAAATAATTATATTACCGAAGTTAATAATTCCCGAGTGTTCCATAGAACAAGTTTCCGAAACTAATCCTCATTTTATTTATTGTTTCACTTGCATTCTTTTGAAGAAAAAGTTTTGAATTTGTATTAGGTTTTTCCATGCATTTGTAGAGTGTATGACCATCGGCGGCTAGAATTACGGCATGAGACTTGGGTACCGATCCAGGAATGGGCTAAAAGGCTCGTTCCTATCTCCTCATTCTATTTTATTCTATTCATAAACACATTTCACTCTGAGGAGCTATCGACCAAGACTTGAACTCATTTAGTACTTTTTGAAATTTGAATACATACTGAACTAGTTTTTTACAGTAAATATGCTGACCGTAGACATAAAATAACTTGTATCAGCTGAAAATAGGTGAACTTACAGAATAATCCTCATTCTTCATAATCCTAATGATCTCATTCAGGCAGATTAAGAATAAATATTAAAGTAACCACTATTAATTTTAACGGAGAGAATAAGTTTCCTTGGAATTCTCGCAAGTTCCTCACTTCCCCCAAACAACATAAAAACTTCAAACATTGGTTTAAATTAGCCTGCTAGTGGTATACGTTTTCCTTAAATACGACCTATGAACTGAAATCAAATTCTTGAAATTAGAACAACTTTCAAATAGACAGTAGTAGACTCAAGTACTGCTGTTCTGTGGAAATACTATGATTGATAAATATGTATTAAACGCAGAATGAAATTCATGGGGAGTTACAACATCAGGTGAGATTCACAGTAGATGTTTTACGCTGAGATCCTTCTCTCAATTTGTATTCATTTCTTAATAGGTATTTTAATTCGATCCTGCGTTCTATGAAGAGTATCTAGAAAGGGATTTTATTAAAACATATTTCCTTTTGTATTGTTTTTTGAATATCACACATAAAAACGACTGTGAATAATATACTTATTCTTATCACTTTATTTTAGATGAATAACGTTTTGTGTTCATAAAGTTTAATAGTTCACAAAAAATAATATCTCACTCACTGAAGTAGTCCGAAGCTTGAACAATATGTTAGAAACTAAACGCAAACCATTTTGTAACCCCTCTGTTCGAACTGGAACGAGATGAAGTTATCACTCTGAGATCATTAATAACTTTGGTCAGCCGATGATGTATAAACACAAGATTTTTACTTTCTGACAAGAAATATTGAAACAGAAAATGTCGTAAAAAACAAATACTAAAACATATGACGAGTTAGAGAAAGATCGTCGAAGTGTCGATGTGAAATTTTACACATTCCTACAATGCTAGTTTCTAATTCAGATACCACTAATGAAATTAGATCTTATGCTTCTTTCTTCAAGCATTTTTAACAGCTATTCTGTACTGTGTATCCTGTCATGCAAATGTATTGACTATCAGTACATGTAAAATTAAAAATGTCAATGCTGTTATGAACACCTCGTGTACCAAAAAATCAATCACTAGAAACCAGTAGCGAAGCGACGTGGAAACAAAACACAAAAACAACAGCTGCCACCGGACAACATTAGCTTACTCTGGTATATACGAGTGTACAATCCATTATTACACAATGAGGTCTTAGTTCATCATCTTTAACAAGGGCAGGAATAGAATTTTTTTAAGGTCAAGGCATTTTAAGAGATTAAAAGCAAACTAATAGGGTATTTTGGTCAGAGCATCTATTGTTTATCTAGTTGAATGATGCTAATTTTTTCGAGGCACTACTTTCTAGCTATAGTCTATAACAACCCACAACACACAGCTTCAAAGGTGAACTGAAGCATTCACTGACAAAAAACAATATCCATACATGGATCCTGCACTAATAATAACTCGAGAAAAACATTGTATACGCCGAATGCACATAAAAAGTAACAAAGAATTATTAAAAAATAATTTTTATATAAGTATATGTGTCCTCATCGAAGGCCCCTCTATATCAGAAAAGATTATTTCTGATTGCATGTATATACGAGACTTGTTTTAGTCAGCCTCCGATGGGTATAAGAAGTCTACAAACTTGCATTACGTAATTAATTTATGATTCCAAGTATTACACGATCCTACTCATTTCTCTACATAATCACCAAAACTGATACAGCCCGATTGCCCGAGATACGGGTAATTGAACATTGCTGCTACAATCGAAGTTTGCGCTAAATGTAAGTAACGAAGTACTGTCTGTTTTCTGCAAACTGAAGGACGTAGTGCCCTGAAGTCCATCGCAGAATGAACAAAACGTACGGTGATGACTTTATGAGTGAGGCTAGGGTACGAAAATTGTGTAGAAAATTTAAAATAAGGTGAAGCAACGTCGATGAAGAAGGTGAATAAGGGAGCAAGTTTTTCACTACTGTAGGCCTCGTTCATCGTCTTAATCAGGTGATCAACACTTAGCGAAGGCTCACAATCAAGAAACTTTCTGAAGAATTTCCAGACAGTTCAAGGTCTGCTTTGTACACAATAGTACGAGACCTCAGATACTGGAAAGTGTGTGCCCGATAAGTTCAGGCCTGTTGTGCCCGTCAAGACGTATGCAGGATTTGCATGGCTACACTACAAGTGAATCCAGGTACGAGGCTAGATTTTCATTACAAACGGAAGTTCCACTTCGACCAATGAGCAAACAGAACAACAGAACTGAGAACAGTGATGAAGCTATGATCCGTTATGACCCTAAGCGCCACGTGAGCAATAAGCGGTTCTGCTCAGACAACAGGGCCCAGCCAACCGCCCTATATAACGAGGCTAAAACGCTCTGTATTAACGGACTCTCTATCAAGCACTTCCAAAGTCAACATCTCGAGCAAGAACTCTTATCATCTAAAGAAGTCAACTCACAACCAACAGCAGAGCAAAGAAATACGAAACCAGCCATCCTGTCTGCAGACAGGATGGGGCTCAAACAACCCACGCACTAACAAGAAGTGTACGCGCTACAACTCGCCTTGCGCTCCAACTCTTCACGTCCTGGGCTCTGCCGGCAAAATGTCAGTACGCCAGTACTTGACGTTAAGACTTTCGCATCGAAGAAAGAAGAATCAATAATTTACAGAATATTCAAACCCCTAAATACAAACTATTAGACTCATCCTGCCTTTAATTGCCTTTTATCCTATTGGGTTCCTCGACGGTCCCTTATTCCCGCAGGTGCTCACTCTGAGTAAGATAAAAGAAAAAGATATTCAATGTCTGCTCGGAGATAAGAGATGTCTGAGGGTTGGGACTGACGAGTGATGAGAGAGATCACTACACGTATCTCTCCTCAGTGGCGGTTAACTTCTTTGAAAAAGGCATCGAGAAGCTTGTGTCAAGAAATGGCAGTTGCATGACCGTTTTAGCCAATATGCTAGAGACCCTGCTGTACAGTAAGCTCCTGCCGTACTTTTTGTGATGAAGTTATTATGTTGTTTAAATTTGTTTTTATATCCCATTGGATATTGAAAAAGAGTCCTCGTATTTACCAAGGGCTTAGGTGCCGAGAAGTTCTCTCCGTTGGGAGCGAAGTTAGGTGTAGTTCTCTTAGAGAAGAACATTCGATGTGAGAAATGGTGTCGAAGGTTTATATGTTCCACCTTAAATGTGTTTAACCTGCGTGTATTCAATGTTGAGGCGTACCACTGTAACTGAATTATTGTAACACAAAGTGTGTGTTTAGAGTTCACTTCGTGGAAGAGAATCATCTTCACGTATCGGTGAAGATAATTGTATCGGTTTCAGCCGTTATGCTGCTGTCGTTATGTAGAAATTTTCCTGTGCTTCAGAAACTTAAACTTTCATTGTGGTCATTTTAAATAAACTTGGTTAACGTCATTACTTCTATGTGGTGATCCAAACCTTTTTACAGTCATTACCGAAAGGACTCAACCTAGACTTTCGGAGAAGTCAACCACATAAACCACTGTGCTAAAGCCGTAGACATTTTATACCTCAACTTTCAAAAACATTTGAAAAAGTTCCCCATAAAAGGCTAATAGCCAAAAAGGAAGCACGTGGAATACCAGTCCACCATTCTCGATGGAAACAAAACTGGCACACTGATCTCACTCAACAACTGATGATTCACGATCAAGCCCGTGATTTGATGCAAATAACATCAGGAGACCTCCAAGGACGCATTTTAGGCCTGCTCCTCTTCGACATCTACATCAATGATCTCGACGTCGACATCATGAGTAAAATTAACAAGTTTGCCAAAAGACACGGAACTTTGTCAAAGAGCGTTCACCGTAAGCGTTCAAACCTCAATCGCCTACTTCAATGGATCGAAATCTGGCAAATGAGCTTCAGCATTGACAAACGACATTTCTAATAATGGGCATTTCTAAGATACGATGAACGATACACATATTGAAGCAGTACAGCAACAAAGAAATCTTGGTATCTGTCAGCAGATGGATCTGACTTTCCCGCACGCAACTTCTTTTTCTTTGTTTCTTCGATTGGTCGCTCTCGTTTAGATTTTCAGTTTGCTATCATTCTGCCCTGCAACCGATAAGATACTAAACAGTGCTGCATAGTCGGTAACCTTGCAACATTGAAACTTCAATTTGTGATATTTGTTTATTGTTAATTAAAGAAAGTGTTTTTTTCTCGCCAGGCCTGACCTCTTGGGCGGCGCCTTTCACCCGTGTCAGTTCAGCTTAGGGCAGATGAAATTAAAAATTAAGTAGTTATCTGCAGAGGTAGATAAATTTGTATAATCATAGAAACATAACTCGGCAATAGTTCATCAGACGTTTAGTTCTGCGCCTTCGGGGCCGGCTCAACCTATTCATAGAAAATTGAATTAACCTATAAGAGTCCGTGTTGGGCAGCTGAGCAGAACTGGTGAAAGTGTCTCGCGTTTTGACTGGAAGTTTTTGGTGACAGGAGCTATTGCAAACTAGCGTGCTACTGTGACTTTTAACAGAAAATAAAAAAGATAAAAAATTATCAATCAAAGCAGAAGTAACAAATCAAGACTCGTATGCCGAAGAGAAGGCATAAGGAGGGCAATGGCTTTGTCTCCTCTTCCGGAAAAGAAGCTGAAGCCTGGCCCCCTTTGCAAGAATGTTCTCGACCACCTTAAACGTCTCAAACTGCATCAAATGTAGAAGAAGAGGGTCTACTGACGGAAAGAAACCCATTGGATTTGGAAGCACCAAGGTTGACCTCAGAAATTATTCAGCCAGAAACAATATACTCCACCAACAGGAACTACTCTTTCTACTGGAAAAATCAATTTGAAATACCAAATTTTGACGGTTTTAGTGAAAGTCTACACATAAGTTCAGAAGAGGACAACCCAATCACACCAGGACAAAGACCAAGAGAAGTAAACACAAACAGTTCAACATCCACACAGCCAACAGTGGTTTTGGTCCTACCAGTAGATGATCCCACTAACAAAAGTTTCCTTTCAAATGAAATTAAACTTGCTAAAGCACTGGCAGCTTCTACTTTTGGGAACTGGAGTATTGGCAAGATCACCAAAAATCTTGGTAGGAATTTACTTGTTGTCACCATGGATAGGCATTATGAAGACCCCTCAGAACTATTAAAGATAACAGAGATAGGCCCTTGGAAAGTCAAATGTCGGCTTCCAGCTAGCCAGAGCACCTCTGTGGGATTTATCGGACCCTTTGGCGAGGGCACTTCCAATGAAGACCTAACAGAAGCACTGAAAGAAGCAGGATTCAACGGAGCTGTGGCAGAACGAATCTTCAAGGGCAAGGAAAAAATCAAAACATCGATGTTTAAAGTAATTTTTTATTCAAACAGCCTACCTCCATATGTCAGAATAGGTCACCAACAATACCGGAGGAATACATATATTGGAAAACCGTGGCAGTGCTACAAGTGCCAACGATTTGGACACATTGCTGTATTCTGCAGGTC
This sequence comes from Trinorchestia longiramus, assembly GCA_006783055.1. NCBI lineage: Eukaryota > Metazoa > Arthropoda > Malacostraca > Amphipoda > Talitridae > Trinorchestia > Trinorchestia longiramus. Next base: position 13,494 of record VCRD01002714.1, read on the forward strand.
TGCTCCTCGCTGTGTTGTATGCCGTGGCCACCACACCAGCAATGAGTGTAACAATACCACTGGACAAAATTGCTGCAACTGTGGTGGAAACCATACAGCTAATTTTGGAGGATGCCCAAAAATGAAACAAGCAAAAGAAGTGGAAAAAATACGCCAAGTACAAAAAGTTATCTTACAGAGATGCAGTAAAGCAAGTACTTAAAGAAACTGAAACACCAACATCTCAACCTCAATCAGTGCTGCCTACTAACACAACTCTGTCAAGACATCAACCAGATTCTAGCAAACTACAGATTCCAAAAACACCAAAAACCAAGACTGTTGGTACCCAAACCACTGATGAACTCCAAACACCCACACAAAAACACGTCATCATCAACCAGCTGTTGGATCTCATGATAAGGATATTTACTGCTGCAAGTCAGAAAGATGTTCAGATGGATGCACCAGAGATGGTACATAAAATTGCTGCAGAAACATTTCAACTTCAATCTCTAAACGCTCCATCAGAAAATTCTCATCAACCCCTGGACCAATCTCAATGCTCTAAAATAATCTCCCAAAAGACTATTCAGGAAATTTCAAGAATCTTGCCTCCCATGAATATTACACCTTCTCCTGTCATTGGACGAACTAACCCTCACAAAAAAAACAAGCACAATACTGGGACTCGGACACAAAAATTAAACTGGAAAACTCCATACCAGCAATACAGCCTCACAAAATTCTACTGGCACTGAATTCACCAATAAAACAGCAAAATGGATGCAAAAAAAGAACTAAATATATTTCAGTGGAACTGCAGAAGTGTTCGCAATAAACTAAGTCACCTAAAAATTACACTGTACACCCTCAAGCCACACATTGTGTGTCTGTATGAGACTTGGCTTTCACCAAACTTTGAACCACGTTTTGTTGGGTACACAGCAATCTACATGCACAGAATAGATGCGCATGCTGGTGGTGGGGTGGCAATACTTGTTAGGAGCGATGTCACCTACATTGAGCTTCAACTGACAAAATTTTTCAGCAGTTGTCTTGAAGTGTTGGGAATTAACATTTACTTGCAAAACAGTACTCCACTTTCTGTGCTCTGTGCTTACAACCCGAACAAAATAGTAACTACAAGGGAGCTAATACACTACACGAATCAATTTCAACCTGCCCGCATTGTAGTGGGGAATTTTAACGCTCATCATCCAATGTGGGAACCTACAAAGCCGGTCGGAATATAGCTCAAATATTGCTGGATCACCCTTCTAAATCATTAATAACTCCTTCCTCCTTGCCAACTTACTACAATGTTTACCAGAATTCATTTTCTACACTTGATTTGACCTTCGTCTCCGCAAACTTGCAGCCCACAGTAGCTGTAACAACAGAAGAAGATATGGAAAGTGACCACTATCCTGTTGTAACCAGTATTGGAGTGGCTCCATCAACAGCAGGTTTCAGAAAACGGCCAACATGGAAATTTGGAAGTGGGACATGGAAGAACTGAACAGCTGCTTTGCAATAGCCTGAGCTCCAAGGAATGGATGATCTAGCAGCAGCAGCCACCGTAGTCGAGTGGTATGCGGCCCGTGTTCTGTATCGGGTCTCTGCTTGTGCAGAAAGACTGCGTGCGGGTTCGAAACCCGGCAATGAATACGAGCTATTTCTCGTTTCACGCCGTGAGCTCGCACTTATCGGTAAGACCTCAACTCATCGCCCATGGACACATCCCAGGATCGTCGCATGGAGCTCACCATCACCCTTACTCTAAGAATGTTAACCTTAAGAATTTGAAAAACCAATGTACTAAATGTCTATGTACTGTGTACTTGCTTGGAATAAAGATTGTTTTTTTTTCTACAGAGGGAATTTACAAACTTTACAAGTAATCTGATTGAGGCCAGCCACAAGGTTTTCAAAAAACAAAAGAATACACCTGGCCTAAGTATAATAAGTCTTGGTGGAACTCAAAATGTGCTGCGGCAGTGAAAGCAAAACAAGAGGCAAAAATAGTTCTTATCAATCAACCATCACAAGTAAATCTAATTGTATACAAACGCTGTCAGGCGCTAGTCAAACATGAGGTTAAAAATGCAAAAAAGGAATCTTGGATCTCTTTCTGGAATAGCATCACTACGAACACTTCTGCTTCTTTAATATGGAAACGCATAAAAAATCTTCAAACCCCTTTCTGTAAAAAAGCTCAGCCTATTCTAACAAACAATGCAATTATCACTGACTCAGTTTCTAAAACAAATGCTTTGGCTGGCCATTACCAAGAAAGACTGACATCCCCATCTCCATCACCTTTCCCTCAGCATACTCTGATTCCTCTTGCTATAGCATTAAATGATGAGACTCCCTCCGTAATTAATGATCCATTTAATATAAAAGAACTGAACAGGGGACTGACCTCCATGAGGGGTACAGCTACAGGCCATGATGACATACATAATGAACACTTAAATCACATGCCAGACTACTACAAAACATGGCTCCTCCAATTATACAACAAAAGCCTGCAATCTGGAATGCTTCCCACAGTATGGCAGCCTGCAATAATCATTCCCCTACCTAACCCAAATAAGCCACTAACATCCGTGGATTCATATCGTCCAATTTCCTTGCTGTCCTGCGTGCAAAATCTAATGGAAAGACTAATAGTTAGCCGTCTCACTTTTTTCCTAGAACAGAAGGGCGTCTTCAGGAAAACGCAAGGAGGCTACCGAAGGAGACTGTCTGCAATTGATCAAGTCACAAAGCTAGAGGCTGCAATAAGATCAACACTGGTAAACAAATCTATTATGCTGTGCCTCTTTGTTGATTTCTCAAGTGCTTTTGACACAGTATGGCCGATGGGAGTTCTCTATAAGTTGAGTCGGTGTGGAGTTAGGGGAACAATGTTGCGATGGCTGCTAGCGTACCTGAAGGATAGACCCTTCAAACTGTTCATAGAGGGTACCTACTCGTCAGAGAGGATAGCGAGGAGTGGTGTTCCACAGGGGGCAGTGCTGTCACCTTTGTTATTCAACATTATGATGTATGATACGCCAGTGGAGGAAAGGATCTGCTCCTGTGAGTATGCCGATGATCTTGCTTTCTATACCCAACACCCTAATTTTCGCATTGCAACGGAAACCCTACAGCAACAGCTCACTGCACTTCATAACTCGTCAAAACAATGGGGTCTAAAAATAAATTTCAATAAAACTAAGTGCATGCTTTTTACAAACAAAAGAATAAACCCACTTCCTATTACAGTGGGAGGACAGCAATTAGAATTTACAAAACAATTCAAGTACCTTGGAGTCATGAAGACTCTCCTCAGCTCCGCTGGCATCATCAAGTGGAATACCTCAAGCAATCCTGTGCACCATTTCTCAAGCTGCTACAATCTATATCACATAGGCATTGGGGTGCTGACCGGAAATTACTAATTTATCTCTATAAAACCCTCATCCGTAGCCGACTAGATTGTGCTACCCCACTGTATGGTACTGCTGCGCTTTCAAATCTTCTTCAGCTAAACAGCATTCAAAACCATTGCCTTCGCATTGCCACTGGATGCCAAAAAACTTCTCCTGCTGCCTCAATGGAGGTAGAAGCAAACATCTTCCCTTCGACAATACGCAGAGATCTACTAACATGTCAGTACTACAGTAAACTTCAGCAACTTCCCAACGATATGGCTGATGACTTACTACAAGCTCAATTTCCTGCAGATGGATAGTCTTCAAGACTTTTGCCATCCATGAAATCACGTGCAAGAGCCTTTTTTCAAATGTAAACCTGCAGATTCCGGCTCGCAACGCAGCACCACTGTTTTCACCGTTCCCTCCGTGGGTCAAGGTGGAGACCTATATATGCACTGATTTCCTTCCTACCTCGGTATCTTCTCAAACCAATCAAAATGTGCTCCAGATGTACCACGAATTGATAGACACAAACTACCCAGGATACACTCATATATTTACTGATGGCTCCTGTATTGTTGAACCTACCTGTTCTGCATCTACTGCAGTGGTAATCCCCTCCAGGGGAGCCACCATAAACTTCAAACTCCGACCTCAAATTCACATCATGGAGTGTGAACTTATTGCCATCAATGAAGCACTTCAATGGATATTGCTGAATAATTGTCAAGAAGAAAAGTAGGTAATTTCCAGTGACTCGTTGAGCTCCTTGTATCTCATACAGAATACAAAGCTAAAAAATTACCTACCTTTAGTGTTCAATATACAGGACAAACTGTTCAACATTGCTTCTTCCAATTGGGTAAACCTGCAGTTTATTCCAGACCATAAGGGCATCCCTGGTAATGAGGCTGCAGATGAGGCAGCAAAAAATGCCCATTTGCTGCGGTACCGCACCCTAAAGCCGTCCTCTAGTAAAGAAATTAAGAACATCATCAATACTGCATTCAAAACAAAGTGGAAGACTGGGTGGTTGAGGAGTATTTAACTGACGGGAAAGGGACGTCATCTACTGAAAATTCGAGATAATACGGGGCAGTGGCCGTGGTCACACAAACAGTTCTGTTCATACAAGAACTGCAACATTGAGACAGCACTTGCTCGTCTTCGTGTCGGGCACACGGGGCTCCGGTCATACCTCTATCGCTTCAGCATTGTGGAAGATCCCTATTGCTCTTGTGGTGCTGAAGAAAGTATCGACCATATTTTTTTCTCTTGCCCTTACTATACTGCAGAACGAACCACCATGAAAAATTCCTTGACTCCACTAGATGTACCATTCTGCTTCAAGATTTTACTTGGAGGTGGCCTCTTTCTAGAACCTTTCCCTATTTAACATCCATAGGGAAAATTAAAACCATCTGAAATTTCTTAAAAATTGCAACATTTCAGAGAAGTGAACGGAATCTCTGAGTAGAACTACCCAGAAAAACCTTTTGCATCCTTTTTCAGCCTGGGTGCTAAATTTCAGAAAACAATGAAACATCCCTGAAGACGTGGATCTGCATGGACCCATCTCCGAAGCTCCAATAAAAGTGAAACAAGAAGAAGAAGAAAAAATTCACCTATAGCTCGTCAGACGTTTAGTCCTGCGCCTTCGTGGCTGACTAAACAGTTTCTGTTCTTACAGAATCTGACTGCTCTGTTGCTAGTAACCCTTCTGTTAATTTAACTTATTCATTGATTAGAATATCTTTCAGCTTTGTATTTTGTTTTGTTACTTGTAAATTATTATTAATTCTATACATGTTATTCATTTTTTCTCCTTAAATAACGGTCGGGCAAGAATCTAAAGCCACTCCGTGACAGAGCCTTAGGGCTAGAAATTATGCCCTTACATACTCGTATGTAAGTGGCAACCTTGTCAGGGAGCTCTTTGATAAATCTTGCTTGATAACCGTATATCTATGAATTTGAACGTGTATCTACGCTGACCATGGCGGAATTGCAGTCAATTGAATGTGGATGTAACTCCTCGCACCAAGAGACGGACACTACCTCTCTGAAAAAGCAATCTTCACCATAGGAGAGCTTGAGAACGGGAATTTAAGTTTCAGAGTGTCATCTATGCTGATGAAGCTCGCATGCAAAATTAAAATTGGTTTGACGGTTAGTTCTCGAGGATGCTCTTGGTTTTAGTTTAGAATCTTAGTCCGTGCAACAAGCCGGAAAATTCAAAGGTGTTTTGTTTCGACTCCTGTCAATGCGGTGAGTGTTCTGTTCCGACTCCTGCTAATGAGGTACGTGTTTTGTTCTGATTCTTTTCAATAGGGTGAACGTTTTATTTCGATTAGAGCCAATGAGGTGTTATGTTTCGACTCCTGTCAATGGGGCGAATGTTTGGTTTCGACTCCTGTTAATGGGGCAAGTGTTCTGTTTCGACTAATGTCAATGGGGCAAGTATTTTGTTTCGACTACCGTCAATAGGGTGAGTGTTTTGTTTCAACTCCTGTCAATGGCGTGAGTATTTTCTTTCGACTCCTGTCAGTAGGGCGAGTGTTTTGTTTCGACTCCTGTCAACAGGGTGACTGTTTTGACTTCTGTCAATGGAGCTAGTGTTTTGTTTCCACTCCTGTCAATGGGGCGAGTGTTTCGTTCCGACTGCTGTCAATGGGGCAAGTGTTTTGTTTCAACGCCTGTCAATGGGGCGAGAGTTTTGTTTTGACTCCTGTCAATGGAGCGAGTGTTTTGTTTGGACTCCTAACAATGGAGTGTTTTTTCCGAATCCTGTCAATTGGGCAAGTGTATTTTTTCGACTCATTTCAGTGGGACGAGTGTTTTGTTTCGTCTCCTGCAATGAGGCGAGTATTTTGTTTCGACCCCTGTCAATGAGCGAGAGTTTTGTTTCGACTTTTGTCAGTGGGGCGAGTGTTTTGTTTTGACTCCTGTCAATGAGGTGAGTGTTTATTTCGACTCCTGTCAATAAGGCGAGTGTTTTGTTTCGACTCCTGTCAATGGGGTGAGAGTTTTGTTTCGACTCCTGTCGACAGGGTGAGTGCTTTGTTTCGACTCCTGTCAATGGGGCGAGTGTTTTGTTTCGACTCCTGTCAATAGAGCAAGTGTTTTGTTTCGACTCCTGTCAATGCAGTGAGTGTTTTGTTTCGACTACTGTCAATGGGGCAAGTGTTTGTCTTGACTGCTATCAATGAGGCAAATGTTTTGTTTCGACTCCTGTCAATGGGGTGAGTGTTTTGTTTCGACTCCTGTCAACAGGGTGAGTGCTTTGTTTCGACTCCTGTCAATGGGGTGAGAGTTTTGTTTCGACTCCTGTCAACAGGGTGTGCTTTGTTTCGACTCCTGTCGATGCAATGAGTGTTTTCTTTCGACTACTGTCAATGGGGCGAGTGTTTGTCTTGACTGCTGTCAATGAGGCAATGTTTTGTTTCGACTCCTGTCAATGGGGTGAGTGTTTTGTTTCGACTCTTGTCAATAGGGCAAGTGTTTTGTTTCAACTCCTGCAAATGCGGTGAGTGTTTTGTTTCAACTACTGTCAATGGGGCGAGTGTTTGTCTTGACTGCCGTCAATGAGGCGAATGTTTTGTTTGGACTCCTGTCAATGGGGCGATTGTTTTGTTTCGACTGCTGTCAATGGAGCGAGTGGTTTTTTTCGACTCCTGTTTATGTGGCTAGTGTTTTGTTTCAACTCATGTCAATGGGACAAATTTTTTGTTCCAACTTCGGTCAGTGGGGCGAGTGTTTTGTTTAGACTCTTGTCAATGGGGCAAATGGGTTTTTCGACTCCTGTCAATGGGGTGAATGGGGTTTTCGACGCCTGTCGATGGGGTAAATGAATTTTTCACCAAATGTCAATAAGGGTGAATCGGTTTTTCGACCGTTGTGAATGGGGTCTTTCCGACTCCTATCTATGGTCCTTCTCAAAACCTTCATGTGTAATGACCTTTGTATTTTCATGTTCCTTTTTCTCACCTTGCTCAGTCCAAGAAACTCTGGGACCGCATGGCGTCACAGGCAGACTTGCTAAGTGCCAGTTTGGCTGGTACGAAACTAAAGCTTCAGGTTTCGTCATCGACTGTAGCAAACCGAAGTCAAAAGTCAAGAAAATTAGGCCTTTGGCTGAGAGACTCCTCCCATTACGGAGTTCCTCTAGTTTCCGCTTGGAATAGAGCCTTCCGCTTCTTCGCAAAACTTTTTCACTGGGAACGATTGTACTTACGTGGGATTGCGAGCAGTTCTGCTGTTGTGTGAAAATGATACATCATCATCTTCAACTCTAAATTGTGTGCCTGGCGATAGTTTGCGGAATAGAGAAATTCAAATATTACCTGTTAGGCAAAAAATTCATGTTAGAGGTAGATCATTGACCTCTTGTATACCTTGATAAATTTAAAGTTAGCAGTAGCCAGTTAATGAACAGAGCGCTCAGCTTGCAGCCCTATCGCTTCAGCGTATTATACATTGCCGTAGCCGACAGCGTGGGTGTGAACCTCCTAACCCGGTATAGTACTTTATTTTTTATGTTTCTGTAAACTTATTGTTCATATGTAATGTTATGGATACGTTAGTTTTAGGCGTGGTGTATCCTCATACAGGCTTAGATTCGTAAGAGGAAAAATTTAGCAGAGTTTCACAGATCCATCACTTATAACTTTGTTAAATCTTTTTTTACAAAAATATCTTTCTTAAGGGGGAGTAATCTCACTCAAGCATGACAAGTTAAAAAAAAAGGTCAGAAATGCAAATAGCATCCCTGGTGTTATAGCAAAAATTTATGAATATGGATCAACAAACATTCTCCCACCTCTCTGTGATGTGGTAGTGCGACCACATCTAGAATATACCATGCAATTGTGATTTTCTAACCTCCGAAGAGATATTATGAAAATGAAAAAAAATTCAGAGTGATGCCACGAAGATGATTCCTGCATTTCAAAATCTGAACTACGAAAGGCGTCAGCAGCTCGAACTAATCTTCCTAAAACAAAGTAGACTGCAAAGTTAACTAATTGAGACCCATAAATATTTTAATGGTTTCAACGATGTTCCGTAAAAAACCTTTGTGATAAAGATGATAGCATGCGACCCTGGAACAACGGTCATAAGCTAATGATAAGAGCCTTCTTTACATCCCAGGGTGTAAATGTTCAAAATTTCTAGAAATGTAAACAAGGATCCTACTCACATTTTTAACGCTCTCTTCCACTTGTTTGTCATGCTTGAGATTTTCATTTATAAGGATACCAAAATTTCTTTGTTGCTGTACCGCTTCAATATGTGAGTAGGTCATCGTATGTTGGAAAATCCGATTGTAAGAGCTTCACCTCATATATTGATTGTTCGTTTAACACGTTGGCTCCGATTGCCTGATTGGTGTAAAACTTCACTTTGTACGCATAGTCACTAGAAGGATCTAAAAAAATTACAGAACCTAACCTCAGTGGTACAAATACGTACCACTTCGGAGTCAACGTGTTAACACGTTAAGTGCGGTTGCCTAGCCGGTGCAAATCTTTACTTTGTGCATACAATCACTAGAAACCTTTGAATAAATTACAGAACCTAACCTGAGTGACCCACCGGTGGGTCACTTCGCACTTAACGTGTTAAAGCTCTGGACATTTGACGTAAAGTAACTAAGCTCCCGGTGCCAATGTCAACAGGGATCATCGCCGTTCATCCTACCATAGGAAAGGGACGATCTGGAAAGTTTATATTCTTGTTTAATACATAGAAATATTAATTACAAAACTAAATAATTAAGTTACAAAACCAGCGGGGAGTCTAATGCCTTTTAGCTTATTAACATAACTAACAGAGGTTGAGGGGCGTTCCACTCCAGGTGTAGGAGAATCTACCGAGTTTAGGTTCTCGAGTAAGATTCTAGTCACAAGATGGATCAACCAGCGAGATGGCTTTTTGGTTTCACCCTCAGTGTCATGAGGTTTGATGGTGCCTAAATGAAACAAAAGAATGCCATAGAAAGTTCAAAAAGGAAACTGAATATTGAGCATATGTTTTCATATAACAAGATGGTAATTTACAAATTAATACTAGCGATAGCTCTCAGTTTTTACCTGTAAGCTGCTATCCAGACGTACGTCTGATTGGATGATGGGATTCTACCTCTGTACATCAATTATTGCTCACGCGAACAAGAAAGAAGAAATACGGACATTACGATTTGAGCATACCCTTACACCGATTATTAGCATCAACGTGCATGACAAGGTTTCTCAATGTTGAAGCCCATTTGCCAGATTTCAAACAGTAGAAGTAGACAATTGAGGTTTGATTGAACAGTCATTCTTTCTCTTTCGGTGAATGTTCTGTGACAAAGTGTTGTGTCGTTGGCGACTTTTTTGATTAAGGTGTGTGCACGTTGCTGAAATATCCAAGTATAATTGAGGGGCATGTACTAGAATGATACTTTTAAGTTAGACAGCATAGAACTCGGGTAGCAAACTATGAACGGACCAAACAGCTAGTTTCTGTTAAAATATAATATTCTATTCTATTCTGCTCAAAACTCTTTCAAGCTTCACCAATTCTTGCGCATGCTCAATTTATTCGGGCCCATGATACCTTCCTTTGCAAATATTGCTCGTAGACTGACAGAGCTAATGCGAAATCTGTTGAAAAATTAAATGTACCACCTTGAATGTGTTTGACTTTTGAATGTTAAATGTTAATGCGTAATACTGTGTTAAATACTCTTGTAACGGAATGTGTTTTAGAATCTGCTGGTAGTAGAGAACCATCTTCACACCCAATCCAAATTTTATCGTCGGTTTACCGGTGATAATCATCGTTTATGGTAGGAACTTCCGACGGTAGCTATAGTACCGGTTATTACCGCTAATTGTAGGTATTTCTAGACGATAAAATGTTCGACGACGATATTAACCGGTCTTTACCGTCCTATTCCTACCGTCGTACCGAGGAAAAAAGGACAATAAAATTACAGTCAGTCTTCAGATTAAAGTTTACGAATATAAATACTTGATAGCCCCAATCTAAAAACCATGTCACATGAGATTAGGATATGTAAGTATTTCCTAATGTCGTACGAAATGTCAGAAATTATTAGTCATAACCTTCACATGATCTAATTTTGATTTTAATTATTTTAATATGAACCTCAAATATTTTAATTCATTGCTTTTTTAGATAATTTAACTGGTTTTCAAATGAATTTTTCAAAAATATATTACAACGTTTACTTTTTACGTGAAAAATCAAAAACTAAAATTTTCGACCAAAAAAAAATTCAAGACACTTCACCATAGATTTCATTATGAAATAAAGTCTTTAAATACCTCAATTTTAACTGAAAATATGATATATACAATAATCGGGTACATTTTTGGGGGACACGCTGTATATTATGTGCAAAATATATTGCTGATAGTTTCACGTTCGGTCTCTGCTCTCGAATTGTAAACAACAAAACAAAAACAAAAACGTATATTTCCAATAAAGTTGATACATAAGAAATGTAACAGCATTGGTTTTTAAAAATGTTTTATCATAAAATCCTTAAGTGGAAGGTATTTTATGCGTAGTATCATAGATGATAGAACAGCAGTACCTTCGGGTATACGTTGTTGCGATACGAATTTCCTCCTTTACTTTATTTCATATTGCATGTTTTGAATATATATTTATTTAATAACCGTTAATTACTAAGTTCATTAATGTCAATATCTTTCAACCCTACATCAATCAATAAATGAATGAACTTTTATGACTAACAAACATGATCGCTATGAGGCGTCCAAATCCCTCAACACATATTTATGGGCGAAGCACGCTATTCTAACAGTTGCCGAGTGAGAGGGTAAATAAAATGACACGTGATATTCCAGTATGAATTATTGTAAACACGGGAAAATTCAGTTAACATTGGATCTCAGCGATCGACACATAGATTGAACATGTAAGCCTGAAGGTTACGCCGAATTACACTCTGTGATCACATAAATAGCATTCGTTAAATTTTTACCTTCCTTGCACGACGATGATGATTCCCTCACGATGTACCCTTCACTAAATTCACGAAACTCGCCAGTACACTTCCCAAGCCTAACATAAAATGCGGATGTTGAGTGTTGGAGGACTCTCGTAAGTCGCCCGATGATCACTTCCCCTATTATAGATTGAAGACAATGTTGGAGATGCCGATGACTCTTGCAGACTTGTAGACTAATGTTGAAGACGGTGCCAATGTCTCTCACTAATGTTGAAGACCAATGTTATATGTTGCCGATGCTCTTCCTTACAATGCAGACTGATGTTCCTCGGATGATAATGATGCTATTCTTGATTATATCTTCCCTTGAATCGAACATGTTGATGACTCTTCGGTGAATTATTTCTTCACAGCTTCTTCTTTGAATTATTGTCCCGCTGAAAAGGGTTGTAGTTACTGCACATGCTGTGATACAAAAATAGAAACGCATATAAGTCAATGTTGTTATCGCATGGTAAAACTGCTATACACGAGAATAACAAATCTGCGAAATCAACAACGAAGTTAGATACATTTGTCAATAAACCGAAGCTGACAGAATACGAGGAGGTGGCAAAGGCAGAACTGATGATCTCTGCTTTCATTGCCGAGCAGCATCATATGCCATTTGCTCACACTGATCATTTGATACAAGTGTGTAAGAAGCCTTTCATAACCACAGTATTGCTAAAGGGGTTAAAATGCAAGAAACAAAAGCATCTTATCTCATTCAAGAAGGAATAACTTACCATGAAAAACAAATGGAGGCTATATCGACAATTCAAAGACGTGTCGGTGTCGAATAAATTTATACCTGATTTCTGGTACTCTACACAAGATCAAGGACGGATTAGACAACTCAAAATTCGGAATACTTTTTGGCTTCATGACCAATCAAACTGTTCTGCCACACTCATGCACATCAGTAGAAAGAATATTTTCACTTGTAAATCATGTCAAAATAAAACAAACAAACTCGCTGAAAACAGACACTGTTAGCGATGGGTTGTTGGCAAAACAAGCATTGTCAAGGAGCAAAAAAACCTGTCACGACTGGAAACCTAAACCGGAATTAGTATGAGATTTCATCAACAGAGTATGTCACCAGCGTTATGAAAAGCGCCTTGCACAACAGAAAAGTCATCTTAATGTCGATATTTGCACTGCAGAAAAGAATTGGTGGAAGGAACAAGAATAAAATCAGCATTACCATCATCGTTGTAACTCATGTAAGTTAACTTTTATTGTTTTCTTATTAAAATAAGACTTCTAGGTTTTTTTTTAACGAATCTGGGTTTTTTTCATGTTCAATCTAGGTTTATCTGAAAATTCTGAGTGGGAGCCCTGGCTTCGATCCAGTGCTGCCAGACCTGGGGGATTTCCCCCAGATCTGGGGAAATGTACGGGAGTCTGGGGGAATGGGGGATTCTCTGCAAAAATTGTAATATTCTGGGGGAATTTCGATACCCAATCACCATTATGCAAAAATTACTGTAATTCTGCTGAAATATTTTATTAAATATTGAAGTTCCATGGAGGCTACGACACATACGTATAAAAATAGAAAATACACAGAGTGTACTTTACTATACACTGGGGAGAAATAATTACAGCGTGATTTTGAACGCGTTAAAAACGGGTTTCGTCGTCGTTCGATTTGAGATCATGCGCGCACGGTCCGTAACGAGCAACTAACCAACTTCAGTCGAGCGATAATTGAGCACGTGGCCGGTCATTGATTTGTGTTCTCATACGACGCTGTCTTCTGTTGTTATTTGTGATAATGGGCTTTTATTGCACCTAGCCGGTGCAAATCTTTACTTTGTACATATATTTGTTACTTCGTAAGAAATGTTAATTTGTGAGTTCAGATATTTTTTCACCTATTGTCACGCAATGGAGGCGGAACGCAGAAGTTCTTAAGGATTAAATACTTGTGTGCTTTAAAATTAAGAGATGTTATATACGTGTAGCAGGTCTAGTTTTTATTTTCTTATAGCTTGGTGACCTATTAACCAGTGTTTGTATACTTCCTAGATTTGCAAATGCAAACTCGGAGCGTTACGGTTGAGACATTCTTGAGATTAAAAATTTCTCTGCTGTCTTGGAATTGAAAGGCTGTAGCATCACATCGCTGTTCATGCTCCATTTTCAAGTTATGCGTATTTATTAATCGCGTACAAATTAAATCGTACTTTTTACAATAAATTTCCTGTATATTTGTGATTAGGTTTTTGTAACTTTAAGTGAGATTCTTGTAAATTTTTAATTATGAAAATTCGCAGAATTTTGTAAAAAGCATTCTTAGTACGAAAGAACTATCGCTATGGTTCTTTTTTAAAAAATTCACCCCTGAGAAGCACATCCAGATTCTGAATCGACGTGAATCTGATCGTAGCTTTTAGGAGATAACACCACACCTGGCGGTCCCGCTCTCATCTCACCGATGCTCTAGCATCTCTTTTCTCATCGCTCTCACTGATCTCATCTCATCGATGCTTTAGCATCTCTTTTCTCTCTCCTCTCGAGTCTCATCGTTGCTTTTTAAATCTTAACGCTTGATCATATTCCTGATCATATTCCTGATCATATTCCTGATCATATTCTCGATCATATTCTCGATCATATTCTCGATCATTACTTCTAGTTCCCAATCTCTTTCACTCGTGGACTACGGATGTCTTCTGTCTGTCCACCAGCTGCTCTAAGGATCAATAAATAAACAAAAGCTTAGTACCCGTCGTATCATTGAATTCCCCAACTAGAGGTGCACCAGACGACTCCCTTAACCTTACCTTCTGATAAATTGTTATTACCACCACCAAAACATAACCTTGGTGTAAACGTAACACTGGCCACCCCAGAAAAAATAACAAGGCTATCGTTTGCGTGTCTAACACTCATGGTTACTTTATTCCAAAGTAACTATTATTATTGATCTGCATTGTCATTATTTATTATCGTTACAGTGGCTAACTCTGTAACATGCTGTTAAGCAATGCGTATTCTTCTAATTTGAACATCCATTTTGCATTTTAATACGCAAAGCTTTATGGTGAAAGCTCTCTCTCTCTCTCTCCCTCCATCCTTCCCTCCCTTCCTGTCTCCCTCCCTCTCCCTCACTCCCTCCCTCCCTCCCTCCCTCGATCCCAATCTCTGACTTGTCGTGCAAAATAATGCTCCTTCCTTTCAATTCTAGGTATGTTGCTTTATCTCTTCATCACAGTGTCAACTCCCTCTAAATTGCAGTAAACAACACTCAAGTTTATTTTCTTAGTTTCTAGTGTGTAATTCAGAATGGAATCCTTCAAGAATTATGTTTGTGTCAAGTTCACCAATAATTCCCATGTAGTTGTACCATATCATTGGATTCTAACATTATATGGAGTACTTCATTGCAAGTGGCCCCTTAGTGCTAATGCAGACGTCCTAAGTGAAAACTTGACTCAAGCGGAAGACAATTGGACCACATCACGTGTGAAGAAAATTCTTTCTCAGTCAAGTGAGTATTATCTAGCTTTACCTTTAACCATGTATCATTAACGGTTTATAATATTTTCCATTGCGTAAATATATGAATTGATTCAGGAAAAGTTCATACAATTAATAATTGAAGTAGCAATACAAGGAGTCCTTCGGTTACAAACGAGTTCCGTTCTTACAACCGTTCATAAGCCAGTTTGGTACAAAAGTCAGAAGTTAGGCCTATACGTCACAAAAATGTAAAGCAGAACATGAATAAATAAGATTTACGGACGGCTGTTAGTCCCGGCGAGTTGCCGTACGTTAAAATGCATTAAACCGAGGACTCCGTGTAACTAAAATTGTTTTGCTCAAATGTTTCACTTTATTTCTTATGTTTGATGATATGAAAATGTGTTTACTAATATGTACCTAGGCAATAAACTTTATTAATATAGCTGCCTGCCTGAAGCACACTCCGAAAAGGAAATGTGTATTTAATTATACTTTCCTCTTGTCTCTTCTTTCTTTGGTAGGGATAACCCTCATTTCATCGGTGCACTAATTTTTTCATTCTTGCATTCAGGTACATTCAGAGGTGATGAGCTGAAACTGTACACTCCTAGGGGTAGTGTTGTGCGTGAATACCTTCATAACTTCACATTGGGAAATTGTAGAAAGGCAAATAAGGGCTCAAATTCATGCTCAGATCTAGCCTAACTTTGTCAAATCTTATGCTAAGATCTATGCTGATATCAAGTTACACAATGTCGCTATCGATTTTCTATACGTAATAATATTGTCTACTATTTAATCACTAGATGACGGAGCTCCAGCGATGCGTTGGCGTCAGTTTGCGAGATACCACGCGGAAAACGCTGCAGAAGATCATGACGCCCGATCTAGCCAAAAAAGTGTCCTATTCTGGATTGGGACAAGCTCGCCAACGGACGAAAATCTTTTTTAAGGAGGATCCCACTTGCCCGTTAATATTAGGTTCGTACAAACTCATTTACTTCTATTGGTATATTTTCTTATGTCTTATGTAGCGTGTTCTATTCGAGGCAAGTAAATGAATATATAGCGCATTAATTATTGTAACACAACAGCCAGATTGGTTGTAACGTGTAGGAGCGAAATTTAATATTGCAGTACGTAGGCTTAATGATCTGCAATTAAATACACTTATGATTAAAAATTTCGCTAATTTAGTTCAAGTATCGACCATTTTTTAATACTTTTTGGTCATTGGTTATTATTATAACTTTGACATCAGCCTCAACGTTACGTTTCAATATCAGTTTGTTTTATTCTTACAAAGTCATCTGAATGAGCCTATACTGCGCCGATGTAGTTATAAATTGCCTTTAAAATAAATAAATAACTGTATGCAGCTTAGCTGTAATTCAGAGTACCGTTATCCAGAGTCATTTTCAAAGCGAAGTTATTCAATTTAGCGTCGTCTTAAAACAAGCGTAGCCAGAGGTGCCAAATACTGCGTTCACACCAAGCAAAGCTAGCTTGCCTTGTTCTGTGTACGATAATACCTGGAGCTCTGTCACTTGATAAATGTTTAACTTATTTGTATTTTTCAGTTACACATATAATAATACTAATGTATTTTAATTTCTCAGATGCTTTAGCTGCAGTTGTCCATGATAAAGATAGGAAGCAGTTAGCGATTCAAGAGGTCTTGCGTCATTGCCATGATTGAGCTGCCTCCAAGAAACGCCAGGTTGAGTCCCGCACCGTGGAGTCTACACTTCATCAAGGTCTGCTTGCTTCTCCGCTTACTATGGCTGCCTCTCCGTCACTTCGTGTACTTGCTCCACTGTCACCAGGTTCTGTTGGTCATCCCTCAACTGGAATGGTATAAAAAGTAGGACTTGACTGTTGAAATGGCGAAGTTAGTCCGTGGTTTAGGAGTGATATGAGTGACATTGTGGAACTTGAACACTGTGCCTTCTGTGGTGATAGTAGGGATGTGGTGATAGTAGTGTTAAGGCATGGTGATGTTGAATGATGTGAACATGTAAGGATGTAGGGGATACATTATACAGGATGTGGGAAGGTGAATAGGCATGTGGGGAATGCGAGCAGTTGGGCGACAGACCCAGTAAAAGCCAACCGCAAACGCAAACGGAAACGGAAGCAAGACCGCAAACGGAAACGGAAGCGGAAACAATCAAGACCATAGTGAAAGGAGGGGCCAAAAGTTAGGAGGCGTATTTCTAGAAAACACCACCAGACTCTATAAGCAGGATTCAGGAAACCAACGGGGGTCATTACAGCAAGGCAATAAGTGCGAGCGACAGTGCTAGGAGCGACAACGATACCACAGCGGGGACTTAGACTGGGGGAATTAGATCTCAACAGCAATGTAGGTTTGTGCAGTCAGATCGGTATTGAGGGGAGGGGGT
>VCRD01002714.1:34991-63589 GCA_006783055.1 Trinorchestia longiramus
TGTGTTCTTGTATTTTTCATCTCAATGCAGCTTAAGGAAGTGTTTTCTTAGTTTTTCCGGTGATAGACTAGAATTGCTCAACTTGGCATTGCAAATCATGCAGTTAGGACGCTGACTCCCATCACGTTCCGCTTACATGTGAATCCATATTGTATCCATATTGTACATATTCATCCGACCTCTTTCTTTTTTGTTCGACGTAGTAAGTATGAAGGGATTAAAATATTAAGAAAGAAATCACAAGATGTACCATCACGACAGTCACAAGTCGACTATTGAGCGCACCAAATTCCCTGTAGCACAGATTAGCCAAATGATGTAGCATGATCATCTGCAGCAATGATGGGCAGCAGGGCGTGCCATCACGAATCATATGAGTCAGATGTGTTTCTTGATCTCCGCCGAACCCCTGAGACTGACTCACCGAACCCCTGGGATTCGATCGAACCCAGGTTAAGAACCACTGCCCTAGACCTAAATGTTACCCTCCGTCCCAGCAGTCTACATCGTCGACGAGATCTAGTTCCTAGTTCGACGAGATCTAGTTGCCCTCGCTTCATGGCCTTCTTATACAAGCTTACTCTTTTTTTTGTTATTCATTTCTTCTTTCTGTCGCAGCGTCTCAATCTCCAAAACTCAACCGTTCTGTTGTGCCTATGAGTCAAAGTGTTGTGGAGCTCAGCATATTTCTCGAACTTTGCTGACCGACCGTTAAGTGTTTGCTTACGCAGCTGTGCCGACTGCGTCCTGTAGAACCACATTTCTAACGTAGCTGTCGATACATACATTTTACACATTGCCCCGATATATGAAAACCTGTGCATATATCATAAATCTCGTGACACATGCCGTCCGGTCGAGAAAAAAAATTTGAGCGTCTGAGGTCAAATTTTTCCCGTAATATCGTAGATAATAAAGACAAATTATGTTATTACACTCCTCATTCTTTTAATACTAATTGTTCTTTCCTTATTCGCAGTAATGCTAAGCTATACGCTTCGTTTATGGACCTCACACGTTTCAATCCTTACATTCCACTTTGTTCGTTACATAATACACATTCGAATTGACACAACATTACTATATTAACTTGACAAAATACATGCATACACATCCTAACGCATCTCTATTTAACACATTTATACATCTACTGAATACATTTACACAATTGTAACTACGCATCTGACTTCCGTCCTCTCGATTTTGAAGCACATTGTCAATCACTGGGAACATTGTTATTGTAGTCTCGGTGCAGCGCATAGTCATTGTTAGCGCACAGAAAATTTCATTAAAAAAAATTATTTTCTTTTTGTTGACATTGTTGGCACATATGATTATAATATTTGCTCCCTATATCGTTAGAACACGGCAGTGATATTTCATCTTCAAAATTGGTAACACACATGGTTATTTTCCAACATTGTTGGGTTTCATAATATTTTCTTTTAATATTATTGGGATCTTGTCCTTTTTCATTTTATTTCAACATTGTTGGGAATCATTCCTCTTTTATTGACGACAGAGGCGTTCAATTGACAATGGTTGAATATTATAATATTTCCTTTTAATTTTGTTGGGATCTTGTCCATCTTTTGCATCTTATTTCAACATTGTTGGGAATCATTCCTCTTTTATTGACGAATGAAGCGTTCAATTGACAATGGTTGAATATTATAATATTTTCTTTTAACATTGCTGGAATTTCTTTCATCTTTTATTGATACTTTGCGTTCAATTGGCAGTGATAAATATTCATCGCCTTATGATCAGAGCCAAGCTCTTGATCAGGCGTAATTAATTAATTGAGTAACCTCGAATGTTATACGAATAGTCAGAAGAAAAGAACACGTGAATAGTCCAAATGACCAATTTCGTTTCACGATTCTAGAGTAACAGTTACATACTTGATGTCCTGGCATAGCGAGAAACTTTCGTCTTTCGACTTCGTAAGTTCTCGACCTAAGACAACAATAATATATTTTCTGACGATTTAATTCATAAGAATCCTTCCGCATAACTAAGGGTAATTATACTCGTCCACAATATTTAAAGCATGGTGTACACAATGACAGTCACGAATTTCGTCTTTTGCATTTGCTAAGACTTAACTCGATCATTATGCACAAGAAATACACAAGAAAAAAAATTCACAGTGTGACATTGAGAATACAGCAATACGGATGAAGACTTCTGCCATAGGCTCTGTCAAATCTCGACTGCAACTCTATATAACACAAAAAAATTATTATTCGATGTCAGTTCAAAATGAGAAAATCTCCGCTTCGGACATGTAATACTCCTAAGCTAGACATAATCATTTCTGACACTTCATTTACATATTTAAGTGAGCAACGGTAATCGTTACATATTTTACATATTAAGTAACAGTTTTTAGCTGTAGAGGTTTCGTCACTTGGACGGTTGTCCTTCAATATTTACTTTTGCAGGCGGGTCAGTGTGGTTTGGGGTATCCGTTACACACGCAGCAATGCCGAGTCAAAGCGGCAACTCCCACTCACTACGAAATAACAGTAGATCTGATGTAATGAAAGACATTTCTGCAAAATGCTAAATGAAGTTCATCTCAAACCGAAAATTTTCTCCTCATAATCTTCAACTGATCAATAAGTAAACGATAAGGAACTTCTGCATTTCTGCTAAGTTTAGTTATCTCAAGACTCGCATAATCAACACACAATATAAATATTCTCATGGACTACCCCACTGCCCTTATACCTGTCTAATACATGTTTAATTCTACCTGTTTTGAATTGATGAAATAATTCTCTGCATCGACGGTGTTAAATAATTAATCACAAAATCACGACATTAATAAATGCGATAATTGGTAAACGAACAAACACAATATTTTAAAATAATGTCACTCAATTCCCTATTCACTTCTAAAGAACCAAATACATAAAGAATATACCTGTCTGCAAGTACAAAATAATTAAGCATTACACGTAAACTAACACCTGTTGTTAGTGACTTCGCCGTGCCTCTCGATCGTAGGACTCCTTACATACTCAATAACATCCTGGGTTTACATTCTGATTTACCTGCCTCATGTAGTTGACACGTTGAACATATTCACGTTTTATCACATATAGAAAATTTCTAGTTTCCGTGCATCCACATTCACCAATGCTTATCATTCTGTTGTAATTACATCGAACTCTATTTCGAAATCATTGCCGAAGCATTAATCATCTCGCTACTCGTGTTCACATGAACACGGAATTCTATCACTGTTAAATTCAAAATCCTTATGATGTTGTCACAAATCCGTTGCTATTGAGTGACACCCTCATAACGTTAGTAAATTAAAGGACTCAAACATTTTACTCTTAAATCTCATGACAGGCCGATGGTAAAAACGGTTATTAACCGGTTATCATCGCCGAACTTAGTACTAAAGTTACGATAATGACCGGTAAATTGACGGTGATCCGACGATAATATGGGACATTCCCGACATGCATTCCGACGATATATCGTCGGGTTAACGTAAGAAAAAGACGATGATTACCGGTCGATTCTGACGAAAATTAGCGCCGGTCACACGATAAAATTCGGACTGGGCAGGGCTTTCACTGATTTCGGCTTCATTCGTTTGCCTGCCTTCGCCATGTACACATTGGTGTCTGTACTATAACTAAGATACTGACTGTGTTCATTGAAATAAACCTGGTTGGCGTTATCATGCTCATATGATTTTTCCTAACCTTCTAACAGAATCACCCTGAAACTAAATATTTACCTTCGGCTGAAGCAGCTGCACAATTTTTTAGAGACCTAAAACAAGATCCTACCGACTGCCCAACAGTCTCTTTCCCATCGCTCAGAGCATCTGACTTTCACATAGTCTGTGACAGCTTTAGTTATGCTGTTGGCTCTGTTCTTTAAAGCTTATCAATTTCCAACCTACGCTCGCAGCATTCTTTTCAAAGAAGTTATCTGACCTCCAAAGACGTATTCATATTATGACAGGGAGCTACTTGCTGCATCCTTTGCACTGCTGCATTTGAAGTCGCTCGTTGATGGCCATTCAAGAACCTCTTTCACTGATTTCAAACCAAAGGTTTTAGCGCTTGATTCGAAACGATTGCTAAATCAAATAGACACCATAGACAGCTCTCTCTTCTCTCAGAGTTTATCTTGACAATTGAGTATAATAATAATACATACATCTGTAGAAACTGTATTTTCGATTTGCATAACCTAGCGTTCGTTCAAGTTGACTATGATGAGCTTCCTGGTTATCAGGATAGGCTCACTCCTACGAGATCATTCCAAACATGATCTCCTGATATAATACCTTCATACCCTTACCTACACCTTTTGTTCTCTGAATTTTTTGCGAGCCAATAATTAAGGCTCTCCGCAATAGTTCTCATCACGGTTCAAAAGGCATCGCTAAACTCGTAAAGCAAGGATATTGTCCGGGACTAGTCCTTTGAGGATAAATAATGAAACCGTTTGATGTTGAATTGAATTGAACCGTGATCTGAGGATAGATACACAATTTATATCGAGAAAAAATATAATAAATTGAGGACTAAAAGACTAGTTGAAATACTACTAGCTGGTTAACATGATAGCTGAGGCGTAGAGAGACATTACGTGGAGAGAAATTTGTTGATCTAAAAAAAATTTTAAAGGAAACCAACCAATATAAGTGGTAAAGCAGCCACAGGCTGCGAGCATATGAATAAAGATACGACGATTTGAAAAATATGCCAGCACCATGACGGTGCTGGATGAAAATTATTGACCCACTAATCTCTGCCTAACGTTTTAAGATATATAGCTACTATATTTTAGCTTCATAAAGCATCTCAAACTTAACGGTGTTGTCATAGTCTGGACTTCCAAGACTATATTGAACGCATGAACGTTAGATTGTCCTTTCCGTAATTAATAATTAGAGACACTGGAAGGGAATGAGCTTCATATTAAAATTGTTGCATTCCTGTGTCCTGAATGCATAAATAGGTAACATACACATCACTTAATGACCTGAACCACGGTGAAAACACTGATACCAACAGAACCAATTTCACACATTCTACGCTGAAACACTATCACATCACCCGAGGAAGTGGTGGACCCTAATTATTTACACATTGACCCACATGTACATAATATTGCAAGAAATATAGTTGATGAATTTTACTAAAAAGTATGACTAGGCCATACTTCTGAGACACCCAGCACAAAAAATACTGAACTAAGGCACAGATACCTACACAGACATGATTGTAAATAAAAACTTAAAAAAACTGAGATGAAGAAGGCCTCTTCATGAATTAAACTTTCATTATCACAAATAAAAACTACCACTGAATCTCAGGGGGTTACCAGTGTCATTTGGAATGTCATTTTTATGTAACACAGACTAATCTTTAGGATTTCTCATGGCATAATGAAATAATAAATACTCCGCCGATATGAATCTGCACTGTATTTTTCTTTTATTAACCTATACTCACAGTGTATCACAAATACACTAATGAAATAAGTTCTTAGATTAGATGGATTACATGAGTTGTGCACTTCTTAGTAGTACACACGGATATCATAGCTAATATCCTGTCTGTATCGACTATGCGACATTTTCACAGTGACATGGGAATCATTTTAGGCTTGACATCAGACAATGGGACCATTATATGCTTATATACCCAGCCACACTTCTAAAATGAAGCACACTGGCACCATGTAATCTATGACCACGCAAGATTTCAAATTAAGATTATAGCTCTAAGATTTTAATCACTTCTCAATATCAGCAATAAATGTGTTCTGGTTAGTATCCCATCTGCAATGGACATAAAAACAACGACTTAAAGCATCTAAAAATACTCACAATTACACTCAACACTTTATTCCTAACAATTTACATTCACTCCTTCATGCTGAGACTCGACACTGTTTTAAATGTTCCACTTGTGTTACTTTGTTTTACATGGAAAGAGGGCCGCAAAAAGTTTCCTTTTTATCAAACACCTATAACTGCGTAACTGATAGTCATAAACTTCAGCGTGATCTCATTTCCACTGCCATATATTGTACTTTTATCGGGCAAAACTATTTTGTATTCATAGGCATAGTTTACGAACGAGTAAATGAAAAATGAAGGTGATTTCTTTGCTATTGCGCGAGATTAATTCTATACACGCTAAAAAAGAAACCTAAAAAAGCGCTAAAAACAGAAATGAATCATTCCACAGCTGCATGCCGGTTGCAGGCATAAATTTGACAGAGTGCAGTGGAGGCAAGACAGAGTTCTATGCCACAGAAATATTAGTGTAAAAAACACGTAAATAGAAGTTTTTGGAAATCGCGTCATTGGAGTTGCACATGTGATAGAATGGCCACAGCGCAGTCCCGATCTAACTCCGTGTGATTTTTACTTCGAGGTCATCTAAAATGTAGAATTTATAAAACACCTCCAACAGACATGGGAGATTTACGTGAGTGTATCATTCACAATGTCAATACCCCTAAAAATAATCCAGTAATTATTATAAAACCTATGCAATAAATGACAGTCCGATATCAAAAGCACCTCTAAAACAATGGTGGTCATTGGTTTCATGGAAACATTATGTACTTATGTTTGGGTAAAAAGTAAATACTTTATTTTAAAAAGTCAATCATTATTATTTTTTCCTGTTCATATTCGCTGTTTTTTATGATATTAAAATCCCAAACTGCGCCGTTAGAATTTGCCATTGCGCCCATTTTACTCGCGCAATGGCAAAAAAAATCATCCTCCCTTTTCGACTACCTGTTCATAAACTATATCTATGATTACAAAATGGTTTCATTCAATAAAAGTTCAATAAATTGTAGTTAAAATGAGATTACACTGAAGTTTCTATGACTATTTGTTAACTAACTAATAAAACATTTTTCTGGCCCACCCGTCATAAACGAGGGGTATTCAAAAAATACGCGGTATTTTGTAATTCTTTATTAATTTTTTAATACAATCGATCTATTCTTCAACATAACTTCTGTTAAAGTTGATACACTTCCCCAGGCGGTGCCTCCATCTCTTTAGACCATTTTTGAAGAAATCTGCAGACCCCTTTATGAGTCATGTTTTTGCTGCGTGTTTTGCTTCGTCAGTGCTATTAGAATGGACACCTTTCAACTGTTCTTTGAGTTTGGAAATAAAAAAATCATATGGGGCTAGCTCTGGGCTATAAGGTGGATATGGCAGCAATTCCCATCGAAATTCTCTCAAAATTTCTTTTGTAACGCGTGAAGAATGCGCTGGGGCGCTTTTGGGACCCATCGCGACGAAAGCTTGATGAGGCCTAAATCTTAATGCAGAATCGAATGCGCTGAATCAACTGATACCCCCATAATCTGAGCCATCTGTAAAATGGCAATCTCTTATCTTCTTCGACTAGGCTCCTAACAGCATCAACGTTTTCAAAAGTTTTCGAGGTTGTTGGTTTTCCACAACCCTCATCATCTTCAACAGTTTCTCTACCGTCTCGAAATATATCAATCCATTTGTAAACACAAGTTTTATTCGGAGCATGATCCCCATAAACGTTCTGCAAAGCTTGTATGATATTCGTTCCTTTCCAACTAAGCTTTAATAAAAATTTATGTTGTTCTTATCTCAAAACACGTTCTATGGGGCAAAAAAAAACCTTTTATCAACTATCACCTCACGGCTTCGTTTCCAGGCGAATACTGATTGCTAGCAACCGTTAGATAGCCAATATCATGCTCTTTCTGGCTGACATGTTAGGATATGTTTCATCCTGTAGGCACTTGGGTCATGGGAGTATTCCGCGTATTTTTTAAATTACCCTCGTACATATGCAACATACAGTATGTACGAGTATATGCGACTGTTCGCTGCAAACTTAAAAGTGAAAGACGCGTTGTCATCAAGAGAACCGCTAAATCTCGTCATTTTCTTTTAAAATGTTCCCAGATAGGAAAAATATAGGTGACATGTTGAATCATGTTGCATTTATAGTTATAAAACAATAACATATATTTGATCTTTACTTTTATATATATATCCTGCCTACACAGACATTTTTAGGTAACATCAATAGAGGTGCTCACTCTTTTGTAGAGCATTGTACTAGTTGCCAACAGGCCAAAATTAATCGTCATACTAAGTCACATGCCTCACCGATGGTATCTGATCAGATTGTTTTTACTCGAATTATATAGACGTCGAAAGCTCACCACCACCTGCTTCATTGCTAAGTATGGACACAACTCTAAGGTTCTTTACAATACAAATTCTTTCCTCCTTGTTTGCTCTGTTCTTCGTTTAGCGACGCGACTGTGCGAACAAAAGAACCGGAACTGCAACACACAACCTCTTTTCGAGTGGCAAGTGTTCTTGAACTAGCGTATAACTAAATGTACTGTGTGGCCCATATGTAAGGTACCTTTTTAAAACTATTACAGCTATAAAACTACAAACGGATCCGAGGAGATTTCAAAGTTTTCTACGAGCGTATCCAGTCTACCGACAATCACAATATATTGCCCAAAAAATTCATAAAATCGCTACGCAATGGAACAACAAGCAAAAATAATGAAAATTTACTTCCGATGTAATTGCTCGGTTCCTGCAGTTCAGAGGAATTACAGGAATATTGATGGTATTGAAAGAATTCCTTCGAAGAAGTGCATAAAAAATGGTGTTGAAATTTAGAGAAACTGTGACACCAGCAGACGAACAACGTTATGACAATCCACGGAAAATACGAACTGGTGCTTCAATTCAGCTTGTTCCGAGTGTTACTGATCGGCTAAAAACGTCAACTAGGAGATGTTCAATTCAACTGAGAATGTCACGTACCTCTGTAGCGATATTACATCGCCCAAAAATATACAAATAGAGTATTCTTATTAATAAAATTAAGTATAAGAAGTAGAATCTTCATTAGGTCCTAGCAGTAAAAATTCTAGATACTGTAAAAACGTAAAGATTTACCCACTATTATTACATTTACCCAATAATAGCACAACTGTACCAAACTTATTATTGATGTTTTACAAGTAATCTTGATTTTTTTTACAATTACTATTACATAGTAATAGTAATTTTTGCAACTCAAAAAAGTACCATTTACGCGTTTCTATTTTTAATATTCACAAACGGAAATTATGTTTTTGTTTTTCGATGGTTCTGTCAGCAACATTTCGTTCCGACTTCCGCTTCCTTAAACTATATATAGAGCGACTTCCACAGCATGGAGCATTCGTCTCAAAATTCGTGGTGGTGTGTTTAAATAGCAAATGTAGAACAACGTAAGTTTTTACCTCATTAAGTTCTTTAAAACTATATTATAAGCTGTGCCCCTTTCATGTTTTATTTTGATCTCATTTTATGTTTTATGTGGATCGTATTTATGTTTTACAAGGTTAGAGTTAACTTGAAACAGAACCTGTTTTGTGTCAATCTCAAGAATAATTTTGTCTTAAGAAGCAAGTGGCAGTTTTTTCGTCTTGACAGCCTTCTTATAGAAGTTCAACACTTAAACAAGAGAGTCTTTCCCTCTACTGCATAGTTGGACCACAATTATTTTACAAGGTTTTAAAAGATTCAGTCTTATATCTTCCTACCATTAATTTTTCCTTACTTTACTGTGAGTTTGGAGACGTGAGTTTCATAACACTTCTGACGGAATAACTTACTCTCCCTTGAAATTGCCGTAAAATTCCTCGTGGACATTCAGATTTATTATAAAATAACTCACGTTTCAATATTTGAATATTTTTCATGTTCCCTGAAATAAGAATAGTATTAAATTTCCGGAATTCTAAAAATGGTATTGGGGTTCAGTCACTTTCTATTCTGCGACTGCCTTGCATTTGTGACTCCTTCAATAGTTTGGAGGTTAAAAGTAAAATGTTCATTTGCTGTACTGGATTAATATTCCTTTACAAACTCATAAGAGTTCCCATCTCATAGGGGTTCTCTAGATATTAGCATATGTTTGATGCATGATTTTTGCACAGCTGCCTCTTAAAATATTGCCAACGTCACTATTTTTAGTGGCTGCATAAATTGGAAAACTTCAATATTTTTGCATCAACCCTAGGTGATTCTTTCTGAGGCAGTAAAGTGTTTTTTTAACTTTACCGATTATGGTGATTACCTGTCACTCTGGGGTCACCAGTGTTACCTTCTGGGTTAAGGTGGGAATGTTTTTGCCAACCAGTCGGTGAACTTCAATTTCAACTCATATTAAATTGAAGTTCACCGACTGGTTGGCAAAAACATTCCCGCCTTAACCCAAAAGGTAATACCTCACTGCAACGTATTTTGGGAAAAGATCTAAAGTATCATCCATATAAAATTCAATTAACTGAAGAACTTTATGCTACAGACTACCAAAAGCGATTAGATTTTGCGGATGGATTTCTGCAGCTTGCAGAAAATGAAAACTTTGTAAAGAATTTAATAATGACTGGTGAGACACATTTTCACCTCAATGGTTTTGTTAATAGGTAAAATTGCAGATTCTGGGCTTCACAAAATCCAAAGAAATTCATGGACGTTCACTTCACTCAGCTAAAGTAACAGTATGGTGTGGCATCACGTCTTCGAGGATCATTGGACCATTTTTTGAAGATGCTAATGGGGAAGCAATTTGGGTTAATGAAAACCTACATAGACAGATTATTAAAGATTACTGAGGCTGCTCCCCGCAGCACCCCTCACTCAAGCCAAGGCGTCCCCGTTGAGGTGTCAAGTACTAATTTATACATTATGCCACACACTTTTAATACCGGGAGAATTGGTTTCCTCATGATTGTTGAAGGCAATAAATCTCAAAAAGGTGCAGACTGTCTTGAATGAAGATATATAAAAAGTTGATATATAAAAACAGGAATAACTTTGAACAAAGAAGTATCAGAGAGGTATTTCTAGTTAATCAATATCATGGAACAAGTCTAGTTAAGTGCAAGTTGATAACATTAGCTGATCAGGCAATAGCTACAAATTTGTTGATTTTAGACCTTAAAGGCAATAGCTTTTAGGTCTGTTAAAGTATTAATACAGTCATTTTCCACAAATAAAAAGAAGAACATAATTCCTGAACATACAAAATTGAGAATAAAAATGATATAAGCTGCCTCCTATTCTGTATCAACAAGGACATGCTGCAGATTTGAGATTTTGTTCCCACTCAAAAGATCAACTCAACAGAATCTGGTTTTTGAATTCTAACCCATCATTATAACCACATAATTGTGTTTCTCAATCTACTGACAAGGCAAATTGTAGACTGTTGCCTAAGCACAAATATCAGGAACACCCAGATATCTTGGATAGAAATTGTTATTATAAAATCTACACCTGAGGAGATTTGCAGACTAGATTCAATACTGTCTTCAGAAATACCCTATTCAAATGAGGTCCTCTAAGCATGGTGATTAACACAGTTGTCCTATAGGAACAATTCCTACCACTTGACTTGCTTTAATACTTCACCGGTGAAGAAGTAACCACAAGGGGAAAATCTAAACATACTGTACACCAAAATAACTCAGATACTACTGGCAAGGTTAGACATAAAAACTACAAGTCTAAAATCCTTAGAATAACATGCTTACAACACAATAACCACACACGAATTTTAACGGCAACAAAAGCTATTGACAATGGGTCTGGTATTTATATAGTCTATACCGCAAACGCGGGTAGAACGCGGCTCAATGTTGCCGACATCGGCGTCCTTAGTTTTTTTTTTGGAACACTTAGAACTGACTTAATTTCAAATAAAATACATCACTATGTTGTCACTAAAAATTATCGATAAAAATGTAAAAACGGGACTAAAAATTCCATAATGATCATTACGCCAATTTCTAGTGAGATTAATGAGATTTCTCCTAACTTAAATTGTAATGCATGTGCTATTAAGGACCTGAGGGAAAATCTCGACACCGATTTCGATACCGAACTCGACCCGGACTGAAAATCTTGAGAAATTCAGAAAAATTCTTGCAACAAAGAGTTTCGTTAATTATTTTCGTCCTATGGACCGTAGAACCTTCATTTTGGTCTCAAATTAAAGCTAATAACATCTTCTCACTGAAAAATTATAAATTAACCCCCATACTTAACCACCCGCACCTGGGGGAACGCCGTTTCTTGACACCCGTTTTGGAGTCCGCTGACGATATTTATACCTTCCGGTTAACGTAATTATTTCTCATTTATTCCTCCCACAAACTTCATTTACACATCAAATCAAAGCTAACAATCTAGACATGTGCCGTGGCTAAATTAAAACCTCCTTGTCCTGATAGGTCAGGATATAAAATAAATATAAGTAAATTAGAACTTGCATTAGAGAAAAAGGGACAGAGGGATAGTCTGGCAATACCGAGACGCCAGCAGTTTTAGCCACATGTGTGCCAGCGTAGCTTTGTCTTTCCCGCCACCATACAAGTCACATGTAGTCGGCATCGTTCTTAAAAACAGTGTTACGTCCACACCAAATCAAAAATGTAAGATATTGTGTAAAGGGTAAAACGTGATCGTGAGTATACTTTACTCTGTAAGTCCGTCGATATCAGCGTTATCATTCCTGTGCATTATTACAACTGTGAAAATGCAGCCATAGCCTATATAGACAGGAGGCCGACGGTGATACCCATATGTGATACTGAGGAATTTTCAAGGTGCTATAGTCATTTAATATAATATTCTGTCGCCAGTCTTAGCTGTGGAATTTATGTCATACTGACAGGCATCAATATATGTATCTCATGTGAGTCAAGAAGTTATCTCATCCATGTTTGTGATAAATTAAATGTGTTTAGTCCCTGCTCAATCACCGGCGTTCTAGCACAAGCACAGCTGTAGAATTTGTGTGATACTGACAAGTGTCAGTAAATGTATTTCTTGTGAGCCAAGAAGGGATCTCATCTATGTTTGTGATGAATTAAATGTCCATCCTTTCCTGCTCAATAGAGTCCTGGTCATACAGTAAGATACCAAAAAGCATTCTACATGCATAGTCAATTCATTCATTTAGCTAGTACTCATTCACAGGAAATGTAACATTCAGTGTAGAATGTAGAAAATGTTTTCTCGTCTACAGCAGCATTATAATGTGTTCAATGTAAGTATAAAAGGTTTTCACACCACCCAACATTGGAAAGAAAGTTCCTCAAACAATTTTTATATTTTTAATTCAGTGTGCTCTAAGTGTATGATTTTTGCATAACAAACAGTGCCTGTTGCTAAATACACTTAGCCTTTTCTTTTTCATTTGTGATGCTGAATTGCAGCAGTTATATGTTTCTAAGCAATACTCGTGCTTTGATGTGTCAATCATGGTAGTTCACTATATTTTTAGGTAATAAGTTTGCAGTGTAACTCCTTCTTGTGTAGAGGCTTTAAAACATTTTCTAACTGTGATGTAGAAGATATTTCTCTTTAACACTGAGGTTGGTGAACCTCAAGTCATTTATACCTGCACCTTCAGTTATCTATAAGCGTTCCTTTCTATAGGAATTATATTTATGCTAGTACTAGTACATCACCAGCTTGGTCGACCATCACCAGCTTGGTCGACTATCACCAGCTTGGTCGACATCACCAGCTTGGTCGACCATCACCAGCTTGGTCGACTATCACCAGCTTGGTCGACTATCACCAGCTTGGTCGACTATCATCAGCTTGGTCGACTATCACCAACTTGGTCGACCATCACCAGCTTGGTCGACTGGTGAGCGAATCTGCTTGCGAGCGGAAAGACCCGGGTTCGAATCCCGCTGCCGACATGGTTGACGCGGCTAGAAATACGGCATGGGACTTGGGTAAACAACCGAATAATTATCAAAGTAATTATCCGACCCAAGAATGGGCCAGAAGGTTCGTTCCTATAGCCTCATTCTATTCTATTTTATTCTACTGTTCCAAAGAAAATTGTATTTTTGTGTACATGTGGCAGAAACTTATTATTTGAGCTGCAACTGTGAGGTTAATGCCATTACTCTAGTTCAGTGTCGCTGTCAGTGTTAGTATTAATTAAAACACTAACTAACCATATCCTGCATAGTAGTTTGCAGCGATTCGATTGCAGCGAGGGGCACGGAATTATTTGTACTATTAATGCTATTTCCTAGACCATTTGCATTATTTCCTAATCTCTGGCTATTATTACCTATCACTGGAGCACTATTATTTGCTACATAGGTAGTATTATCTACTGTTTGAGCATTGCTACCAGTTACCAAGACATGGTTAGGTTCTGTTAAAGTATTATTAACTACATTTAGACTAGCTGGGGCTACCTGACTAGGCTGACTCGAGAGTCTCTCATGCTCAACCATGGTGTCAGCTATCCTAGCAAGTTCATCTATTGAAGTGCCAAGAGGTTGAGTTAAAAGGAAAGGACGAACATGACTTGGCATATGTCCCATAAAACGCTCAGTTAGCAAAAAATCCCTGATCTGAAAACCCTGGGCAACTTTCCTTAGTTCTCTGAGTATTTCAGAGGGAGAGACATTGTCTGATACTGAAAGCATACCTGATCCCTCAAATAATGTCTTAGCTCTCACTATAGGAGGTACCTGCAGTTTAGAAAGTAGTCTATTTTTAAGACAACTATAAGGGGTATTTGGAACAGGATTACTTAAACAATCCCTGACAGATGCTGCTACTTCTACAGGCAATGCTGCAACAAGGCTAGAAAATTTAGCTAACTCCTCATCAGCACCAGCACTTCTAAGCATAATTTCAATTTGTGTAAACCAAACTTCTGGTTCACTAGTGGAGAATTGGGGTAAACGGGTTGTTGCTAATCCATTTGGCTGATTGTCAGGAACTGTCTGCTCCATTGTCAAAAATAGATTAAATTGTATGTTTAAAGAAATGAATATGATAGCAATAAAAATTACTTTTTTATAGAGGGTTAAGATAAAATTATTGACCCTCAAGTAGCAAAAAATATTATTCTACCACCCACTCACTGTAAGAGAAATGATTAGCCAATTGACAAAACTATGAAATGCCTACTGAAATCCCTATCCAAATACTACTCATGCAGATCTACCCTTACACAGTTAAAAATTGCACAAGTTCTCAAATTAACCTCAAGCAAGAGCACATGCAGATTTCTTTAAAAAATTGTCACTCTGGGGATGTCACCAATGTAAAGTTTGGTTGTGCTTGGGGAATTTTAAGCAACCAACTTTAACAAAACCTAATCTAACTGCCCGTGTGACCTTACTCAAAGAGAATAAAAGAACTCATCACAGGTACTCAGCTTGGTATTCAAGAAGTTGGCATGAGAAATAGCTTGGAATCTTCTTGGGATGATTTAGCCAGTTTAGAGCTTCCAGATGATGGTTAGGCCAGTCCCGCTTCAGGGGTGAAAGGCCAGTCCAGAGCTATAGCGACTGTGGCTTGAAATGTTGCACCAGTACAGCCAGTACAGTAGATGCAGTATGTGGCGTATAAGTGTGCAAGTGCAGCAAGTCTAGTAAGTGTAGTAGCCAGGTAAGTAAGTGGGTTCACAGTCGAGTGGTCTCAGTGAGTTCCAAGTGAGTGGGTGGCAGACGGTCCCCCAAATTCTGCACGTAATGGTGAAGTGATGAGCACATATACACGGATCATAACCACATCACAAGTCCCATTGACAATTCTCAAAATATGCCAGGGTAAAGTGCAGAAGGCAGTACTGGTTCAGGATTACTAGCAAGCAACTCACCATTTAATCAGTTCTTGTTTTCACATTCTTACAGTGAGGTAGTGATTTATTTAAATTGATTTTATAAGGTATTGATATGTAGAAGCAGAAATAATTAAATAATATCTCCGGCAGAAGTCTTAAGGATTTGCATGTGGTTTTTTAGAAACCAATTTTAGCAACATCAGGAAAATTAACATAAAATAAAAGTAATAAAATTGACATAAAATAAAACAGGGTTCATTCTTACCCTCTCAATATTCATAAATCTGAATTAAATAATGACCACAGAATAATTTAGTTTAAGGTCTTCAAAGAAGTAGCTTTTTAGGTCTGTAATGATACAGGATTTTACCACATATAAAGGAAATAAAATAATTCTTAAGGTGACAAAATTAGGGATAAATGCTATAGCTGTATATTTAAAAGGAATATGATTTTATGAAAATCTACACCTGAGGAAATTGCAGGCTAGACTTATAACTGTCTTTAGGATTGACCTGTTCATATGAGGTCCTCTGAGAATAGTAGAAAAATATTGAGTCACTTACTATAGCACAGTCACTGATTTATCACAGTTGTCCAATAGAAACAATTCCTAACACTTGATTTTGCTCTAATAATTCACGGTGCAGAAACAAACACTTGAAAATCTAAACATTACCAACGAACACAGATACACTGGCAAGTTAAACACAAAAATTAAGACAAGACTGAAAATACTTAAGACATAGTATGCTCACCTCTACTACGCACAAAACGGATTCAAGATAGCAACAAAATCAGTGGCGTGGGATCAGGTATATATAGTAATGCGGACTGGAAACGGGGTAGGATCTTTGGGGAACGAACCATTTCTGGGGTTACCACTTTAGAGTCACGAGTTTAGAGTCACCACTTTAAGGAACGTGTTATTTTTCTGTAGTGATTATTTCGTGAGGGATGTTCTTCCAGGGAAGTGATACGATCGGCTTCGTAGCTTGCAGATTTATTATTTGACACGATCAAAATCATCAGAAGTTAAAGCCAAGATCAAGGACCGAAATTGAGAAATTCGTTGACTGAGACTGGGACTGAAACTGAACCTGAAACCGAAACTGAAACCTGCCCGGATAAAGACCAATAAGTAACTCAAAATAAATACAAAATTTAACAAGAAAAATCAATAGCTCAAGGTAACTTTATAATACAACTGTTGAGTAAAACATTAAAGAATCGCACCTAATTAGCCAGCTGCTACAGAGAACAAAACGAGATATCGATAGGCAGCTTCTACCCGAGGCTATGATATTGAATAACCGTATCAAAATAGCTGGTCGATCTTTCAGAATGCTCATCATAAAATACCCGAACGTAGAGACTTGAGTGAAACGAAATTATATAATGAATTTGATAGCTAATGCAGAAGTTATTATTCAAAGTGTTCTATATTTAGATTAATTATAAATCTTGGAGTAACGCAAATCAAAGCACAACTTCATATCTAGGCAAAGTTAAAATGATAAATTTAGGGAATATATGGTAGGTAAGTGAAACGCATTACTTCCTAACACATGGTCAATGAAAAACTTACCCGTCAGAGAGACAAAGTGCGAATGAAATTACTGTACACTGGGTAACGGTGGGGAAGGAACTGACGGGCACTTAGCCTATAGGCTCGTGGTTGACTATGGTGTTCTATAAACGAGAGTTACAATTTGGAGTTAGAACTACGATTGAATTTTTAACTTTAAAATACTAGTTTCAAATGACGTGAAATACGTATAAAAATTAACTCTAAAATATAACTAAATTTAATATCATTTAATACGAAAATATTCACGATATTTTAGCGGCCCTACAAGAAGTGGCTCGTTCCCTAAAAGACATTGAAACTCTCATTCAGCATTATAAAAACAGCGAAACCCCTGCGCTGGATCTTAACTTTGTTGAGCCAACGCATATTTTAGTCGTGGAAGATGTAGGTAGATACCGGGATAAATGTGCTGTCGGAAAGAAATTTGAAGCTGTTGCTGAAGAAGTAAAGAAAGAGAAGTATATGTAAGGAATTGAGGAAAATGAATATTATTCATTTGAATTCATGGAGGACGTTCTAACATACTGCATGCCTTTTACGCCCCTTTGGTGTGGAATTCAGAGTGGGACAAAGACCAATGGTTTGGTGGAAGGATGGCACTAAATTGTCAAGTCATATATTCTCCAAAAGAAAAGAATTACACCCCAGCCTTTGCTACTACAATGTACAAGCAAACTAAGGCCAGAACCATAGAATCAGCTCATGACTATAAAATTGTCAAAAAGAAATCCACAAGCAAAATAGGTGAAAATCAGTTCGTCGAACAGCGGTGTAGGCGTAAGCTACGCTCTGACTCATCGTACGGTGCAAGAATTAGAAAGAACTTAGCCACAGTAAAGGAAGACACAGAAAAAAATGTAAAGAAAAACAAAAGTCATGGAGCAGATGGATTAAAGCTTAAAAAATTAGAGTGAGCACCCTCTCATGGTCTCTGCCCAAAAAGGCACAAAAAGAGCGAGAAATGACCGAAATGGAAAAAACAAAACAGTGAAACCGTAATCAATATTGGCGACTTTTCAGATTCTGATACCAACACAGCGGGAAAGGAAAAAGTTTGGGTTTATTCTTCGGATTTTAAATTGTTGATGAGAAGCAGGTCAATCATTCTCGAAACGATTCAGTGGTTTGTAGTGATGAAATCGATGCATTTATGACGCTTTTCAAAAAGAAATATTCTAATATCACAACACACTCCGTACTCGCCGTAGATAATCCTCAATCATTAAACTCCATTCACCAGCCATTTAGTTAAATCATCAACACATATTATTCTCAATGCAGTATAACAGTCAAAAACAATGGCTCAAATGCCATGGGTCCAGGTGGATTGCATTGGGCACTAGTAACGAATGTATGCCATGAACCCGTCGCAGAAGGGGATGTAGTTGTTAATTATATGTGTTCCATGAACCTAGAACCGAGTAATGATGTGCAAGAGTACTTAAGAAAGGTTTATCACCCGATACAATCTGTTCAAAAAAATACGGTTAAATTGCATTTCCGTACAGCATCAAGACGACGGTTCTAGTTGCGGAGCCTATGCACTGGCATTTGCTACATCTATTGCAGAAGGAGATGACCCTTGGCTCTTAAGATTTGACACATATCGAATTCGGCAGCATATCGCTAAGTGCCTCGAAGCGCACAAAGTGGGCCGATTCCCAGTGATTCCTGAAAAAGACGACCCATGCATTGGCGGGACGCATGAAGTGGATAGAAAGAGCCGAGTGCGTTCAACATACATCATCCCCTGAGAAAAAAGAAAAGAGTTGACAGCGGTGATGGAACTGAAAGAAACGGTTACTTCACTTTTGCGAAAAGAAATGGGCCAGTAAAATCACTCCCAGGAATCACCATGCATGCAGTCAATGCTAAACATGGAGAATAAATGAAGTTAGTATATCAGTGAAACACTTTCTCGCATATTAAGAAAATGTTTGAACATGTTCATTTTGACCACAGCTGCGATTTGTAAGAACATCGCGGTAAATATAATTAATAATATAACCGTTCCCTATTTTTAGAATGTTAGCTTTGATTTGATATGTAAATGAAGTTTGTGGGATGAATAGATGAGAAATAACTACGTAGAATGAAAGCTATATAAATCGTTAGTGCACTCGAAAATGACTGTCGAGGATTGGTGCGCCCCATGATGGTAAAAGTTGATTGTAGGAGGTTTTAATTTAGCCACGGCACATGTCTAGATTGTTAGCTCTGATTTGATATATAAATGAAGTTTGTAGGATGAATAGGTGAGAAATAATTACGTTACCGGAAGGTATATATGTGAAGTTAGCTTCATTGGTGCTATTTCTCACCAATGAACTCCACTAATTTTAATAAAGGGGTTCTTTTATGATACTGCTGCTGTGACCTAGACTTGAGGTTAAATAAAGGCTGTCAGGTTTTAGACTCATCTTTTACTGTTGCAGGCCAGAATGAGTAAATAAGGGAGTTCTTCGTTCTTCAACATACATGAGATCTTGCAAAAAAGGAGGGTCCTCGGGGTGGAAGTGAAAACTCAGGTTGATCACAGGGAAGCAGTGTAAAGTTTGGTTGTGCTTGAGAAATTTTAAGCAACCAACTTTAACAAAACCTAATCTAACTGCCCGTGTGACCTTACTCATGGAGAATAAATGAACTCATCACAGGTACTCAGCTTGGTATTTAAGAAGTTGGCATGAGAAATAGCTTGGAATCTTCTTGGGATGATTTAGCCAGTCCAGAGCTTCCAGATGATGGTTAGGCCAGTCCAGCTTCAGGGGTGAATGCCAGTCCAGAGCTATAGCGACTGTGGCTTGAAATGTTGCACGTGTACAGTCGGTGCAGTACGTGGCGTATCAGTGTACGAGTGCAGCTGGTATACTATAGTGTAGTAGGTAGGTAAGTAAGTAGCTTGTTATACGCAGGTGAGTGGGTTCACAGTTGAGTGGTCTCAGTGAGTTCACAGTGAGTTCACAGTGAGTTCACAGTGAGTTCACAGTGAGTGAGTGGCAGACGGTCCCCCAAATTCTGCACGTAATGGTGAAGTGATGAGTACACATACACGGATCATAACCACATCACAAGTCCCATTGACAATTCTCAAAATATGCCAGGATAATGTGCAGAAGGCAGCATTTGGTAAGGATTATTATCAAGCAACTCACCATTTAGTCAAGTTCTCAATTTCACATTCTCACAATGAGGTAGGGGTTTGATTTTAGAAGTTATTGATAGAAGCAGAAATAATTAAATTATATCCTTGGCAGAAGTCTTAAGGATTTGCATGTGGTTTTTTTAGAAACCTATTTTAACAACATCAGGAAAATTGACATAAAATAAACAGGGTTTTTTCTTACCCTTTCAATATTCATAAATCTGAATTAAATAATGACCACAAAATAATTGAGTTTAAACCTTCATATGAGTAGCTTTTACGTATGTAATAATACAGAATTTTACCACATATAAAGGAAATAAAATAATTCTTAAGGTGACAAAATTAGGGATAAATGCTATAAGCTAAATCCTAATTTTGCATCAACTAGTCAACAGAGTCTGGTTTTTCTAGTCAACAGAGTCTGGTTTTTCTGGTCAACAGAGCCTGGTTTTCTAGTCAACAGAATCTGGTTTTCTAATCAACAGAGTCTGGTTTTAGTTTTCAAATCGTTGTAATAATTTTCACGACAATCTCTAGTGAGATTAATGAGATAAATGCTAACTTATATTTAATGAAATAAATGCTAACTTATATTTAATGAAATAATTGCTAACTTATATTTTAATGAAATACATGCTAACTTATATTTTCACGTGCTATTACAGAGATATGAATGGTACATTGAGTGATACCGTTCATGCTACATTACCTTGGTTTTCTAATCTCTAGAAACAATTCCTAACACTTGATTTTGCTCTAATAAATCACGGTGCAGAACCAAACACTTAAAAAAAGACTAAACATACACCAAGGAACACAGATACCACTGGAGAGTTAAACACAAATTAAGACAAGACTGAAAATACTTGACATAGTATGCTCACCAGGGAATTCTAACCTAACGTCACATGTTGAAGTTTATGAGTGGCGTTGCTGGGAGAGCTACGTCTAGATAACGAGCGTGAGAATGTTGCCAGAAAAAAGTTTCGATTGGAAATACTCTCTGGCTAACGCTCTTAATATAAATATTATTATTATTATAATGTGCACTAAATATGCACGTTTTAATTGTAAAAAATTCGTAAAATCACTCGAAGTTTAGGCCTATTTTTATTGCTAAAAATGAAGGTTATTTTAATATTTGTTATTTTATAAGCTTTAAAGGGGTAGCAGGTCATGCTACATTACCTCCCTTGTTCGAGATCGAAAGATCTATCCGTTACGTAACATCGGTAAC
This sequence comes from Trinorchestia longiramus, assembly GCA_006783055.1. Lineage (NCBI taxonomy): Eukaryota > Metazoa > Arthropoda > Malacostraca > Amphipoda > Talitridae > Trinorchestia > Trinorchestia longiramus. The sequence goes on from VCRD01002714.1 coordinate 56,660, forward strand.
GGAAAAAAAATGTAGGTTTTTTGTACGGCGCTTAACTATACCGTAGGAGATCTATCAAGTTGACACTGACGGCTATCGAGGAATAATAGGGACACACTTTCAAGTCTCGTGAGCCCGATTGATAGCGCCGTACGAGCGTGACTGAAAAGCAGTTGAGCTAATATTTGAACATTCTAGAAAAGCGATGTTAGAGACTTAAGTAAATTCAGCGACACGGTCACGTGTGGTACATAACTGAATGTGATATCCAGGTTATCCAAGAGCAGACAAAGGCACGTACTACAATATTTGAGGGAATGGGGATGGACAGCGACTCAGCGTATAGAGCTAGGAATAAGAGTGAGCGTATAAGTTGTCCTCGCAATAGAGGCAATGAACTCACAAAGTTGAGATGCACTAAGTCGAATTTTTGTGCCCATTGAGAAGGTAAGTCTGTAGTTTGCACGATTTTAAATGACTATTTTATCAGCCCGACAATCGTAGCAAAGTTGAACGTAAACCTTGACGTCTGTGCGCAGGGATGCCCTTGTAGAGACTCGGAAATATCGTAATTAATTTAGAACGATCAAGGAGTTGATACAAAAATATGAGGTATTTTAGTAACATTTTTGGAGTTCATTTTTCTACGTTTCATGTCATTTGAAACTAGTATTTTAAAGTTAAAAATTCAATCGTAGTTACAACTTCAAATTTTAATCCACGTTTATAGAACACCATAGTCAACCACGAGCCTATAGGCTAAGTGCCCGTCAGTTCCTTCGCAAACGTTACCCAGTGAGCAGTAATTCTATTCGCGCTTTCAGTCTCTCTGACGGGTAAGTTTTCCATTGACCATGTGTTAGGAAGTAATGCTTTTCACGTACCTACCATATATTCCCTAAATTTATCATTTTAGCTTTGCCTAGATATGAAGTTGTGCTTTGATTTGCGTTACTCCAAGATTTATAATTAATCTAAATATAGAACACTTTGAATAATAACTTTTGCATCAGCTATCAAATTCATTGCATAATTTCGTTTCACTCAAGTCTCTACGTTCGGGTATTTTATGGCAAGCATACTGAAAGATCGACCAGCCATTTTGATACGGTTATTAAATTTCATGGCCCCGGGTAAAAGCTACATATCTGCATCTCGTTTTTTGTATTTCTTTGGCTGCCAGTTAATTAAGTACGATGCCTTAGTGTTTTACTCCATAGTTGTCTTATAATGTTGTCTCGTGATGTTAATTCTTTTTGCTAAATTCTGTATTTATTTCGAGTTACTTATGGGTCCTTATCCGGGCAGGTTTCAGTTTCAGTTTCAGGTTTCAGTTTCGGTCTCAATTCAGTATCAGTTCCAGCTTCGGTTTTACTGATTTCAAGTTCTCAGTTTTGGTCTTCGATCTTGGCCCCAATTGCTATTTTAATTGCAATCGTGTTCATGAATAAATCTGCAAGCTACGAAACCGATCGTATCACTTCCCTGGAAGAACATCACTCATGAAATAATCACTACAGAAAAATAACACGTTCCCTAAAGTGGGGACTCTAAACTCGTGACTCTAAAGTGGCAACCCCGGAAATGGTTCGTACTCTAAACCCTAACACAACATCAGTAAACAAACACAGTGTTCGATAGATCTTTGAATGTGATATAACATGGTAATTGGCTAGGCTATGATAGATTGATTACGGCAGCTACGAAAAATTATGACCCTTAAATGTTTAATTGCAAGTAGCATTCAGTTTCAGATTATTATTCCAATACCCGTCCATTTGCTTCAAATAGTACATATAATATAGGGTTGAGGATGCTGGTAATAAATGGCTCTCAATCCATTAAGCAATATATTCGTAACTAGTACATTGAGAGGTTGAGATGTCACATTAGGTACAATTGAGTAGTGCTCCATCTTAAAAATTTGCTAAGTTTTTTTTAGTTAATTAAATTTATGATATAAAAAAATATATAGAGGGTTGAGGTAAAATTATTTACCCTCAAGTAGCAAAAATATTATTCTACCACCCACTCACTGTAAAAGAAATGATTAGCCACTTTGACATGATTATGAAATGCCTACTGAAATCCCCATCCAAATACTACTCATGCAGTTCTACCCTTACACAGTTAAGAATTGCACAAGTTCTCAAATTAACCTCAAGCAAGGGCACCGGCAGATTTCTTTAAAAAATTGTGTCACTCTGGGGTCACCAATGTAAAGTTTGGTTGTGCTTGGGGAATTTTAAGCAACCAACTTTAACAAAACCTAATCTAACTGCCCGTGTGACCTTACTCAAGGAGAATAAAAGAACTCATCACAGGTACTCAGCTTGGTATTTAAGAAGTTGGCATGAGAAATAGCTTGGAATCTTCTTGGGATGATTTAGCCAGTCCAGAGCTTCCAGATGATGGTTAGGCCAGTCCAGCTTCAGGGGTGAATGGCCAGTCCAGAGCTATAGCGACTGTGGCTTGAAATGTTGCACGTGTACAGTAGGTGCAGTACGTGGCGTATCAGTGTACGAGTGCAGCTGGTATACTATAGTATAGTAGGTAGGTAAGTAAGTAGCTTGTTATAGGCAGGTGAGTGGGTTCACAGTTGAGTGGTCTCAGTGAGTTCACAATGAGTTCATAGTGAGTTCATAGTGAGTTCACAGTGAGTTCACAGTGAGTCGGTGGCAGACGGTCCCCCAAATTCTGCACGTAATGGTGAAGTGATGAGTACACATGCACGGATCATAACCACATCACAAGTCCCTTTGACAATTCTCAAAATATGCCAGGATAAAGTGCAGAAGGCAGCATTTGGTAAGGATTATTATCAAGCAACTCACCATTTAGTCAAGTTCTCAATTTCACATTCTCACAATGAGGTAGGGGGTTTGATTTTATAAGTTATTGATAGAAGCAGAAATAATTAAATTATATCCTTTGCAGAAGTCTTAAGCATTTGCATGTGGTTTTTTTAGAAACCAATTTTAGCAACATCAGAAAAATTGACATAAAATAAACAGGGTTTTTTCTTACCCTTTCAATATTCATAAATCTGAATTAAATAATGACCACAAAATAATTGAGTTTAAACCTTCATATGAGTAGCTTTTACGTCTGTAATAATACAGAATTTTACCACATGTAAAGGAAATAAAATAATTTTTAAGGTGACAAAATTAGGGATAAATGCTATAAGTTAAATCCTAATTTTGCATCAACTAGTCAACAGAGTCTGGTTTTTCTAGTCAACAGAGTCTGGTTTTTCTAGTCAACAGAGCCTGGTTTTCTAGTCAACAGAATCTGGTTTTTTAATCAACAGAGTCTGGTTTTAGTTTTAAAATCATTGTAACTGGGTTTCTAATCAACAGAGTCTGGTTTTAGTTTTAAATTGTTGTAATAATTATCACAACAATCTCTAGTGAGATTAATGAGATAAATGCTAACCTATATACAATGAAATAAATGCTAACTTATATTTAATGAAATAAATGCTAACTTATATATAATGAAATAAATGCTAACTTATATTTAATGAAATAATTGCTAACTTATATTTTAATGAAATACATGCTAACTTATATTTTCAGGAGCTATTACAGAGATATGAATGGTACATTGAGTGATACCGTTCATGCTACATTACCTCGGTTTTCTAATCTCTAGAAACAATTCCTAACACTTGAGTTTGCTCTAATAATTCACGGTGCAGAAACAAACACTTAAAAAAGACTAAACATACACCAAGGAACACAGATACCACTGGAGAGTTAAACACAAATTAAGACAAGACTGAAAATACTTAAGACATAGTATGCTCACCAGGGAATTCTAACCTAACGTCACATGTTGAAGTTTATGAGTGGCGTTGCTGGGAGAGTTACGTCTAGATAACGACCGTGAGAATGTTGCCAGAAAAAAGTTTCGATTGGAAATACTCTCTGGCTAACGCTCTTAATATAAATATTATTATTATTATAATGTGCACTACATATGCATGCTTTAATTGTAAAAAATTCGTAAAAATCACTCGAAGTGTAGGCCTATTTTCATTGCTAAAAATGAAGGTTATTTTAATATATGTTATTTTATAAGCTTTAAAGGGGTAGCAGGTCATGCTACCGTAGTTCCAGCTGCCCGTGATTTGTGGTGATGAATGGTGTTAAGTGTTAGGGAGATTGATTCAACTCAGCCTCTGAGATGTAGGGGTATCAATATCTGTTTATTTCAGTCTTTGATTATGACTGAGTATGTGCTGTGCCTTAGTCAAGACAGTAGTGTGTGTTAATTGGTGCTGATGACTTTGTAGCTTCTAAGTGTATCACTAACAGTGGGTGAAGAAAGGAATGACGGCTGCACAGAGGGATAAAAAGATGAGTACGATTTTCTAGAAGAAGCTCAAAAAGGCCTTGCTTAACTAAACCCTAACAATTCCAATCATTAAAGATGTCTTGCACTAGGAGCTTGCAATATTCACAATGTTCTGATGTTATCACTTTTAATACTGGGGGAGGGAATTGATTTCTTTATGATTGCTAAAGGCAATAAAACTCAAAAAGGGGCAAACTGTCTTGAATGAAGATATAAAAAAAAGTTTATATATATATATATATATATATATATATATATATATATATATATATATATATATATATATATATATATATATATATATATATAAACAGGAATAACTTAAAATAAAGAAGTACCCAAGAGTTATTTCTAGTTAATTAATATCATGGAACAAGTCTAGTTAAGTGCATGTTGATAGAATTAGCTGATCAGGCAATAGCTACAAATTTATTGGTTTTAGACCTTAAAGGAATAGCTTTTAGGTCTGTAAAAGTAAATACTGTCATTTTTCACATATAAAAGAAGCACATAGTAATTCTTAAGTTTGGTTTTTGTTAGACCAGTTAGGCCTCGTTCCATCTTGGATTATGGAGTACGGCAACGATTACAAGTATGAGATGTGGGGTGAAACAAACACCAGTCCAAACTTGGAACTTATATAATATACGTCCATCAGGCTTGGCGACAAGAAGAAGAAGGAACTCAGTGAGTCCTCGAAGGAAGTTTACACATGAACATAGAAAACGGGACAGAAGTAATTTAATGGGTGACTGCAGCAACTCATATATATGTATAAATATATATACTGAAGTTGGATCTCAACACGCCCCCTCCAACTGAAGTATTCCATCCCACTACGCAAAAGTTCGCATAGTATCCAATTAGAGCTAACATTTCAACGTTCAGATCTTTCTATGAATCTCGAACAGCAGAAAAACAAAATACAGATCATCAGTGTAAATCAACAGATTACACTGAGCACGAGAACCAAATAAAATATAACGCACCAATAATGCATAGTGCGTAATAGCGTTAGGAGTACTGTACTCAAGATAATTCCATCTTTCCTTGCAGTTGATGTACACAAAGCTAAACTAGATAACATGTCATACATAGTAACTAAGAATTAAACACACACTTTGAACTTAAGCAATGACTGTCTAGTAACAGGCTTTGTGAACATGTCAGCCATGTTTTCTTCTGAAGTAACAAAGCTCAAAACTGCTTTATTATCTTGAATAATTGCTCGAATGAAATGATATCTTATGTCTATACGTATGTTTCAAGCGTTGATGATGTACTACAGGGTTTTTGGCTAGGTCAATAGTACCTCTATTATCAACAAAAATTCCAACAGGTTCATCATATCCATCCATATCACACAGTAGCTGTTTAAGGAAAATTCCTTCCTGCACAGCATAGGTCAGGGCAATATACTCTGCTTCGCAGCTTGAAAGAGCAACAATATTCTGTTTCTTGGACTTCCAAGATATCAGTGAACTGCTGCTAGATGATTTAAACACATATTCTGATATGCTCTTACGGTCAGAGGAGCCACCCCAGTCAGAGTCAGAGAAACCAGTAATTTGCATGGGGTTCTCGGATTTTACAAATTTCAAACCGAATAAAATAGTACCTTTAAGGTACTTCAACACAAATTTGCACAAATTCAGATGAGCATTTGTCGGACGAGTTAAATGCTGTGACAGTAATGTAACAACATAGCAAATATCAGGCCTAGTACAAGTCATCAAGTAGATCAAACTACCAACAATTTCACGGAACAATTTAGGATCGCACAATTTCTTAGAACCAGAGCTTACGTCAAGCTTGTTGGCACTGGGATCACATGGAATAGACTTAGGATTACAATCAGACATCCTAAATTTTGACAAAATTTTCTCAACATACTTTGACTGCTTCATCTCAATTGAGTCCTGCTTCACAACAAATTCAATACCCAGAAAACATGAAATTGGGCCAAGATCCTTCATTTTGAACTTATTTGACAATATGCGCTTGACTTCCCTCAACACAACAGCGTTAGAAGAAGCCAAAATTAAATCATCATCCCATACAATAATAATCACTTTTCCAGAGTCGCTTTCTCTCACATAAACACAAGTATCGCTCAGCGATTGAACAAAATTTTCTTCAACAAGAAATTGATGCAAGAGATTGTTCCAGTTACGACCACTCTGCTTTAAGCCATACAAAGATTTCTTGAACTTATAGACTAACTTCTCTCCATTTTTGTCAAGTTCAATAAATCCCTCAGGCTGCTCAACAAAAACATTGCAGTCTTTTTTTGCATGAAGATAAGCTGTGCACACATCCATCTGGTGCACAATGTATGACTTTTGCACAGCAATATCCATCAGCATTCTAACAGAAGTTAGACATGCTGTTGGAGAAAAAGTCTCCGTAAAGTCTACATCAGCTACTTGGGAATATCCCTTGGCTACATAACGAGCTTTGAAAATTTCCTGATCATTGGGACCTGATTTAACACTATAGACCCTTCGTCCCCCAATAACAGATCTTTCTTTGGGCTTTGCAACGAGTTCAAATGTTTCATTATCAACTAGTGCTGCCATTTCATCACTC
>VCRD01002715.1:0-18621 GCA_006783055.1 Trinorchestia longiramus
CATGACACACAATAACATGACACACAATAACATGACACACAATAACATGGCATTGTACAGCGCCAGTTACAGGACCGCTGCCTGCAATATTTACTACTGCGCGGGCGGCTGAACACGCGTCCGGCACCTGTTGCGTACCTGCCGGAATTTGGGGAGGGCGAAGGGAATGAACAAGGGGGAGCATCAAGAGGGAGTGCTGAGGGGGAGTGTAGAGGGGGAGTGTAGAGGGGGAGTGTTGAGAGGGAGGGCCAAGCAGCAGCAGATGCTGCTCTGTCAAGCACCGTCGTGCTGAAGTGCTGTGATGGAGTGTTAAATGCGTGTAGTTAGGGAATACGTTGCTTGCCTTTATCTGTTTGGATCAGGATGAGGATCAAGCGTAGCATTTGGGGAAGCTGAAGAATGGCTGATAATTGGCCTGCGGTTCATTGGCCTACGTCCACAGATTGGTTGAGTCTAGCCAATGGGGAAAGAGTGAAGGGATTCGAGCAGATCACCTCCAACGTTGCGACCTCGTGAGATATACGCCGCCGTAATTAGTGATGTATTGCAGCGGCAGCAGCTGCTGTATATATTTCAGTAATTAATGCTCAATTGCGGCCACTGGCCAGCAAAAGAGAGAGAAGGAGGCAGGCAGAACTCGAGCAACACAGGCAACGAAGTCTACTCCCCTCTCCCTTCACCCCCTGTGCTTCGTTAGCCTTGTTATCGAATTAAATACGTTAAACTAATTAAAACAAAATTACAAAACTTTTGCGGGCTAAGTGGTTTGCTTTATGGCAGAAAAGAAAAAATGACAAACATTATATCAGTGTAGGCAGGTGAAGGTAATTTTGTCCCTGATGTGTGTCTACCAGTCTACTTAGATAAGAAACTTTTATCTCTCCTGATCAGTAGAATCGTCTTGAAACAAGTGATACGCAGATAAGACTCACGTAACACCAGTTAGTGAGTCTTGGAAAACGAATGGGGAAACTTTCCATCAGAGCGCAAGATGTGACTTGCAGCTCAGAATCAACTTGCAACTGAAATTAGACTCGCAATTGAAATTAAACTCCCAAACGAAAGTTGACTCGCAATTGAAATTAAACTCCCAAACGAAAGTTGACTCCCAAACGAAAGTTGACTCCCAAACGAAAGTTGACTCCCAAACGAAAGTTGACTCCCAAACGAAAGTTGACTCCCAAACGAAAGTTGACTCCCAAACGAAAGTTGACTCCCAAACGAAAGTTGACTCCCAAACGAAATTTGACTCCCAAACGAAAGTTGACTCCCAAACGAAAGTTGACTCCCAAACGAAAGTTGACTCCCAAATGAAAGTTGATAACTAGAAAATTTACTCTTAACTGAAAATTGATCCTCAATTTATAATTGATCCTCAATTTATAATTGATCCTCAATTTATAATTGATCCTCAATTTATAATTGATCCTCAATTTATAATTGATCCTCAATTTATAATTGATCCTCAATTTATAATTGATCCTTAATTTATAATTGCCGCTCAATTTATAATTGCCAATCCAGAATGGACTCGCAGTCCAGAACTGACACGATCGCTACGTGTACATCTCAACAGGACACTGAGCAGATCGTTCCGTTTGAAAGAGCTTTAATATTTGTAAAAGACCAATTTAACACAAATAATACACGTAATAGTTTCCATTGGTTCATTTGTTTTTAAAATATTTTCAGTAAGTAAGAAATTTGGCTTTAATGTGAACTCTCAAATAACAAAAAATAATTTTCAGAGCTTGTCACTTTCACAGGTCAAAAACTGGAGCATGATTTTGGTGGAAACAACCTACCAAGTTATGGGACAAAATTTAATTAATTCCTGTTTTACTACATAGGTCGCAAAGAGCTTTCACACAACCAAGGAGAAAGACGGATTCTGCCACGCAGGCTTTTGTGGGCAGGGATTCTGAATTTAAATCTAAATTTTTATCTGAATATCACTCTGAATCTGAATCCCAATCTGAAACCAAATTTGAATATGAATTCGATCGCGGGGTGCCGACCGTTGTCACTAAAAGTAACACACGAAACAAATCAACGACCAAAAAATGCAAAGAGCGGTGCTCATTATCAGTGGGGAACAAAAAGTTGATGAAATTTACTGAAGAGGACGGACCGACGGCGTTCTTTTGTTAGAAGATTATAGTTAGAAGTGACTGTAACTTGAAACAAAACCTGCCCTAACTTGTCGAGCAGGACTCGCTAGCAAACGGTGAGCAATAGCAAAAATATATTTTGATCAGAAAAGAATTTTCATGAGCTCTCAAAATCCAGTTAACTCGGCCGCTAATTACTGGAGCGCTCAAATTTCTGGAGCGTTCAGAAGTACAACAGGCATCCCAGATTACATCAGCAACGACTGTTGTGGCATGTGCATTGTTTTATTGAACTCCAATTGGGCTGCTAGTTAGGGTGTGCATGAAGCTGGGCTGGAGTGTGGAGCTTGAGAGTACAAGAAAAGGATTTTTAACATTGGATTTTTATTCCGAAGAAATAATCTACTTCAAACGCGCTGCCACTTCAATCAATGCTGATACCCTCTAGCACCAATTGACTCAGATATCGTCGGTATCGGTAATACCGTCGCTATCTAATACTGATCCTGATACCGTCACCATCAAACCCTTCGTCACTGCAACGTTTTTGATACCATTAGACATAGGTACTACGAGCGATGACTGTCGCTCATACTCGAGAACCTCATTTTAACAGATGCCTAGTCAGTTTATGGTAAAAAATAGGAATCGACAATACATGGTTTGGGCGAGGGAAGCGCAAGGATGTCACATGTAACAGTCACGCAAAACTACCGAACAGTATGATATTATCAGAGCATGTTAGTGCACAGAAAAGTATCATGAAAGTATTATGCTACTTCTGTCAGCGTCTTAGCAGTCATGCACAGCAACACGTATACCTTAGCGAAGAGGCTCATCGCTCCCTAGTTTGACATCCATATAAAAGTCCCTGAGGACTTTTATGAACGAAATAACTTGCTCGTCTTTATACTTAATCACCGCAAAATTTCTTGCATTCTGAAGCAAAACAGCCCAGACGTTAATGAGAATTATTTACGCAAGAGAAATAGTTCCAAATGCTCGCACTTCGTTTCATTGCACTAGGCAGCCTGAGCAGCAGCAGCAGCGAACAAAACGACCAGAACGTTCTTGGAAGAACAAAATACATGCGTTGCCGATTTTGCTGATCGTCAGCTGTGCAGCACTCTGTTCACACATACATTGCGATGCAGTGAGACCGGTTGCTGATGTATAGCTTGCTGTTGTACACAAATAAACTCCGGTAGCTTTTGTCAGAACGAAGGTACATCAAAAACTGCAAAACACTATAATGGGTTAGGTATCATTCGTTTATTTATATTATACATCAAGCGTGCATTATAATGTACTCTATTCATGATCAGGTCTACACCATTTTCTGTTTCATTTAAAATGAGTTAAGTGCAATTTCAAGTAAGTCAAGTTAAATTTATAAATGAAATAAGTTCATAGGAGCGCCACTCAGTTTCATCATGTTTCAATTTACAACAACGAATATAATTCAATAAACAGTGCTTGTATTATGTGTGTACTTCTAATATTTTTTGTAGCGGAGTGTTTCCGTCGTAGTGTTTCCAACCATGGAGACTTGGTCTACAGCATTATCCCAATACCAGTGATTCTGTTTGTAGGGAGACCAGTCATATTTTAACACCATTCAAAAGAGGTGTAAACCAGGAATGGGCGAAAACACTTCGTATCATGCCTGTATCTGAACCATTTGAGCATGGTTAACCTTATCAATTAAACAACATATATTTTCAATTTAAAGGATTCTATTTTAATGGAAATGTCTTTGAAATGAATTTCTTTTATATTATCATGTCACATTAAATCTGAATGTTCTATAAATTGATGATACACATTGGCTATAGTGTTGAAGGATGTATTTTTTAAATGATAGTTTTAATGAAGACGAGTTATGGAGTTATGTAGCAAGAACTTTGATGCTATGTAGCAATGTAATAATAAATGAGGGTTCATAGGTGTGTTGTACTACTTTCAAGTATGAACATAGGTAATCGGGAGTTACCGTAATTTATTGGTTATAAATATGTACATAAGTACGTAATCATAATGCAGTTAAAAATTGAAGTTCAAATTAAACGACTGATTTTATATCTAATTTTTTTTTTCAAATTGAACTTAATTTATTATATATTGAACTCTACCGATTTTAAATTGAACTCTACCGATTTTAAATTGAACTCTACCGATTTTAAATTGAACTCTACCGATTTTAAATTGAACTCTACCGATTTTAAATTGAACTCTACCGATTTTAAATTGAACTCTACCGATTTTAAATTGAACTCTACCGATTTTAAATTGAACTTCACTGATTTTAAATTGAACTTCACTGATTTTAAATTGAACTTCACCGATTTTAAATTGAGCTTCACCGATTTTAAATTGAGCTTCACTGATTTTAAATTTATGTTGACCGATTTAAAATTGAACTTTACTGATTTTAAATTTAATTTATTTATTTTAAATTGAACTTCATTTATTTTAAATTGAAGTTCAAATGGTGTAGTTTGAAGTACTGAAGGACGAGCTCAGGTCATTCAGTGCCTAGTTAGAATTTGCTTCCAGTTACTCGTGTCAGTCCACAGCAAGTAGTGTGTGAAGACCATTACATGATTAGACTTCTTTCCCGGATAACGAATGCACACTTGTCCATTATACGTGCAACCTCATACACCCGTCACCGTTCTACACAGTTACTACACCTGCACATAAAAAATCTTGTGTTTTATAAGGATTTTTTTCCTGCACTTGTCAGTCAACGCCGCCTTTCCAAAGTAGCTTCCATATTGAAGAGAACAAGGCTAATAACAAAAAATGCATATTTTATAATAACCCTACGCATTTGGTGTTCCATTACAATGCATGTATCCCAGTTTCATTGAGAAGTCAATTCTTAGCCGAAGAAAAACACTTTATTTCAGATTCTTACTAATTACTAAAGCAGTGTTAATGCCGTGGCGAAGTAGTCTCATTTCTGTCGCAGTTTTGTTTACAAGTTTCTTTAATTCATTGATCATGGCAATCATCTTAGCATCTTGTATTGATGAACAACTTGATTCTATACTTCCTCAAACTCGTAGTAGAAGGAATTAATGAGCGAGCCAAGAGTGGTTCGATAGGCAGCTGATCACTCAGTCGGAGAACATGTGCTATAAATTTTGTGACTCTTGAAATTAAACAATAGCTTTATTTTCACTCATAGATTTATAAATGTATTTAAATATCCAGTATTTTAAGGATCATCATATGAAATAAAAGTAATTCAAAATAAAATTTTCGTCGTGAATGTATCTGGGATTTTCTAGAAAATTACAAATACACGGTAGGTCCAATCTTATAGAGATAAAGCCTAAATTGTAGGAAAATGAACTCTGTGATTGCAGCGTTGAAATCAAAATTGATAGCCGCATAATTTCGTCAAAATTTACGCACGAACAAAAGAGTTTATGCATTTAGTAGGAATATCATTTTCTCTTTGCAATTTGAAACTCTACAATATAATTTATTTGTAAATAGATACGAGTACCTCATGATAACAAGCGAGGTTGCACGGTTCATGTCACCCTCCACGGCAGTCATCCTCCAAACAGATAAAAAAGGACGAAGTGCATCTAAACAATTACTGTAAAATATTCCATTCTCTAAATAAAAACAATCACCACATATACCATTCGGACCACATGTGATCCGACTTTAAGTGTCACGTGTAGACGCTTTGATATGAAGACGTCAAGTGTACACTGGCAATAGACATCAAGCATAAACGCAAAAACCAAACTTTGGGCGTAAAGTTCGTGTCATACTCTCTGCATTGTTGGAATAAAATTTTTCGGCAAAATGAGAGACGCGGTTTGCATTCGACGTGAGCTACACCGTCGTCACCGATGGGGCAGCCCAGCGCTGGTTATCACTCGCAAAAGACAAATTCAATTTCCTAAAAGCGCTGCTGAACGTTGCACTTATTAAAAAGTAAAAGCAAGTAGAATATTCTAATAGAACAGGGGCTCGGCATGGAGCAGAGCACACACACAGAGGGTCTCACAGTGTGAAAGTCCTTATCATTGGAACGACGATATGACCTCGGTGGAGCAAGAAAATTGAATTACTAATTATCATCGCTTGAATTATCTACATGATAACAAGAAAAAACGTCCGAGTTTGGACCAAATTTAGAGTACAAACCAGACTCAACATTGAAAATCCTCATGAAAGTAATCATGTTTGTGATGACATAGCTGAAGTCCCAACTATTGTGAATAAAATCTAACATTCAAAATACCTGATAATAGCTTATATTTTCTTAATTACTATATACAATGAAATTAATTGGCTCTTGAAACTCAACGGGCTTGGCCCATCTAGAAGCGTCGTCTTACCTTAGACCGGCGGCTGGATCACGTCTGAGGTCCCCCGGCAGCGTTGGTCAGACCCAGAGAATTCCATCCGGCACTGCAAGATCACTTTAGTTAGTCAAGTGTGGAACTCAGTCTGTGTCTTTCTTAAGTTTCCAGATAATTCTAATACGAAGTTTAAAGAAAACCTGAACCTCAGTCAAATGCACACAGAAGTTTGTAGTCTTTGCAACATTTAACACAGACACAATCTCTGTCATTAGCAGCGTGGTCACTTCTAATTTTCACAAATCTACGCGTAATGCACGTCACATTTGGTGCACGAGCACATACAAGACATTAATTTTTCAGTGTTCAGCTGCACTAAAGTCCCAATAATGTGATGGTATTTTGTTGCTCGCTACCCGCAAGCCTGCGCGAGGCGTACGTTGCGTTTGGTGCGCAGGCGCGTCAATTCGCACAGGTACTCAGTTGTGGCGCGCAACTGACGGCTTGTTGACCAGCTGATTACTAGGCCAGGTCTGTTGTAAGCAGCGTGATGAGGCAGCGAATGTTCTTGACGGCACCGCCATGTTGCTCGGCCAACACGGCACTGAGAGAACAAACTTGAGATCCCGGGTGGCTCGGAGGGAGAGACAGAGAAAGACCTCGTCACACTGACCACAGCTGCTGCGGAGTGCCGACTGATGCTGGAACAGACCAAGGTAACGATGACCCCCCTCCTCTTGCTCTCGGACGAGGGTGCCTACAGCAGCTCGAGGGGCCGGTCAGACGGGAGGGGGGCGTAGGGTCCAAACGGACTTGCGGGAGAGCTTGGCACGGATCACTGAACTAAAGGGTTATTGAGGTTGATGGCACCAACAGAAGTCCGTCCAGGAAACAACGATGGCTGCTCGTGATGTTCCTTCCGTCGTAATGAAATCTTCTGAGCTGAAAATTGCCGGGGCTGATCCATCTGCCATACGTTTTCACTAAATCATTTGGAGCGAGTGAAAACGCACGATCTTCGACTTGGACGAGCGTTATTGTGGAGAAAGGAGATCTTCTGGCAGCCGGCGCTGCTCAACGCAAATCAAAATTTCTTACTCTCGTGATGTAGGAGATTGCGGTCCATCAGTCCATGGGCTGCTACTATGAGACTATAATTTGCCCCATGGTCATGCAAATTTCTGAAAACCTGACATCAGTGCTAGCGTAAAACCAGTAACGGTTACAGTGGTGGTCGTATGTGTGGGTCGAGATTCTAAAAATAGAAATGTCATCAGATCAGAACAACAGATTCAAAGATACAAAAAGGCTTCAGCGTTTCCAAAGCATTCCAAAATTTACCCTGCAAGGAAAATCTTCACAACGAAGTGAAATCTGTGTGAGAATTACTAAAATTAATACAAAATAATGAGGCTCCAAGCCTTCGTACAGCTAGTGGAAAAGATAAAGTGACTTAAGTGATTTCTATTTTCAAAAATATGACGCAAAGTTAGCACCGTCGACGCACAGAAGCTCGTATATCAATAATTGTTTTAATAAAATTCAACACCACAGGTCTGGAGAAGTTCTGTTAACAACACGTTAGTACAATTGAACCGTGCACTGCAGATGAAGAGATGCTTGTGTAGCAGCACTGTACACGTGTAACACAGCTGTTGAGTTTCCTAGCAGTGAACATGGGAGCAATAAGTTTTAAATTAAACAAATCTGATTATTAATACCTGACCGCACTTCTCTAGTACCACAACTGCCCCCCGTACTTTCCTAGTGCACCACCTGGCCCCACTGTTGAGAATTGCAAGATCTGGTAATCAAGCCAAAATTCATAACCTTTATGGATGTTTCTTTTTAGTTTCTTCAAGAATCCCTGTACAACTAACACCCGCTCATCGTCGCCGGAATGATGAGGATTGAAACCCATAACACAAAATGAAAACCCATAACAAGAACACCTACAATAAGAACACCCATAACTAGAACAAGAATGCTTATAACAAAAACAAAAATACCCTTTGTCAGTGAATGGATCCGACTTTCCTTCCCGTAAATTTTTTTCCTTCGTTCCTTTGATTAGTCAGTCCCGTTTATACTTCCTTTGTGCTATCCTTCTGTCCCGCAATCGGTGAGAGACTAAAGAGTGCTGCATAATGTGAAACTTTGGATACCTTGGAAACTTAGATTTGCATTATATGTTATTCAAAAATTAAGAAAGTGTATTTTCTTTTTCATCAGGCTTAACCTCGTTAATGGCACCTTGTACCCGTACCAGTTTAGCATAGACAATGATAGCAACATAGGGATAAAAGCATAGAGACACACACAGATCGTTCGTTAGACGTTTAGTCCCGCGCAATTGCAGCAGACCGAAGATAGTTTATTTTGTTCCTGCCGGATCGGTTTGTACTGTCACAAGCAAGCTGTTCGGTTAGTTTGAGTAAAGATTGCTCATGGATTAAAATTTCTTTCATTATTAATTGTAAGTTTTGTAAATTGTAAATTTACAAACAATAAATTTAATAATCAAAATTTTTATTTCCTCCTTGAATAACGGTTAGGCAAGAATCTAAAGTCATTCCCTGAAAGAATCTTCGGGCTGTAAATTGTGCCTTACATTCGTCACAAGAACAAGAGAACCACGAAAAGAAATTTCGGTGAGCACTCCGTTATATTACTAAGCAGGTGATCATCACCAAAAGAAAAGAAGAGATAACAAAAGAGAAGGATAAAGAAAAGGAAAATGTGAGAAAAAAGAGAGAATGAAAAAAGATAGAAAGGAAATAAAAGAGAATAATGGAAGAACGAAGGAAAAAACAAAAGGCAGTTATAGGAGAGAAAAGAATGGAGGGAAACAGAAAAAGAAAGTGAAAAAATGGAAAGAGAAAGATGGAGAAATACAGGAAACGGAAGAAAAAAACAAGAAAAAGAGTACGCATGTGAGAAAATAAAAACAATGAAAAAGTTAAGGAAGGAGAGCAAGGTGACAAGAAAGAAAGTGAGAGAAAGAATGAGATAAAGAAAGAGTGCAAGAAAGAGTTGTTTGCCCTAGCTTCATAAGCAACACCACAGCGTCCTGACCACACAATTGCTTAATGTTGCCAGCTTCAGTTCTCGACTTGGTGGAGCGGCAAGACTTGCTGCATAAAAACCTAAACATTTGCCAGGTTCCGAGCGTAATAATCGAGTAATGAATGCCGGCGTTTGTTTCTACTCTATATGTATACACACCCACCCACAGCCCCACACCTCCACACCCATACCCACACATCCGCAAACCACACCCACCCATGAAAGCATGAACTTTCGTCAGTCATAATACGGAATAATAAGGCTCATTAATGTATGAATATTAAAATCTCACAGTTCCAGCAGACATTGTTTTGAACATGTATTTACACTATTTTCCTTGTTGATGTCTTACTATTTTGTTCGGTGTAGTTTTGATCTACTGCAAGAGGTAAGCGAGTTCTACTCGCAGAGGTGTCCGAGGTAGATGGACCCAGATTCTGTATCTTCAGCTGATATGGCAATTGAGTTGTCAAGTACTACGGTCTGATCAATGAAGCCCTGCATCTTCTGACGCTATTGAGGGCCATGTGACTTATCTGTGCAGCCATCACTCGCTACTTCACTCGGTAGTTCTACCCAATGGTCTCATTACAGTATGTTATAATCCAACACAGCGTGTTATAATGGCACGTAGCCCAGGGACAACCCGTGCGTGTCATGCAGCACATGGATGGCTTGTAGAGGAAACATCAAATCTGCAGCTGCAGCTCATCCCTACTTGGTGCCTTCACTCTAGAACTGTCTTGATATGCTGAGGAGTACATACATTGTAAAGCTTGATGTGAGTTGCACTTTGTAGGTTAATGAGTTACATTTTACAGCTTGAGAATTGCATTGTACAGTTCACAAAGTTGTGGTCTAGCATTGTGGTGTCGGATGCTAGATATACGCTGCAAGCTGCACACCAAAACGCCTCTCCAAGATGACAATGCGAAACAACAAAATGATGGTCGCAGAAGTGGTCGTTGTCTCAGCCCCTCTCACGAAAGAGGGAAAGAGAAAAGAATTAAATCGGCCTTCGCAATGAAAGGCAATTATTACTAAGCCGCAGTAGACTAAAAACTGTTGCATATAACTGCCAAGGATTAAATAGAGACACTCCTCAAGCTTCCCAATCTCTTTAATGAAGAGGAATGCAATAATTTTCGTCTTCCAAAAAATGTTCAGAGGTTCTGGACATCGCACCGGCTACCGTATCCTGAATACTGAATGTGTGTCACAGACTGAAGCCTCTCTAATTGACAGCTAATTTTAAGGGTAAAAGAAGACGCATTACTCTTTCACGACGCGGATAGTAAGATAGGCCCAAGCTCCTCGCTTGACATGCAGTTCTCTTCGAGCAGTCTTACTTACTTCTCAGCACAGTATGAGCGAGTACTTGGAAGCAGAGTGTCATTTCGATGATGCAGACGAAGTGCGAAACTTTGTTGAACGCAGAATTAGGATACGCACGAAAATTTTGCTTCCAAAGGTACATGGTGCATAAGACATTCCTTTATTTAGAAAATATTAAACATAGGTCTGTGTCATGAGTAAAGACTTACTCCGTGCCAGAAAGTTTTCAAGTATTTTACGTCCATCAAATTAAGCAGTCTAGTATCGCGAAGCTTTACTTACAGAACGTGGCTCAGAAAAGCAGGGTGCGAAAGCGATAATTTCAAACTGAAGCGCCGGTGGCCAAGTCCAGCAATTGAAAAGGAAGTAGCGCTCAAGGTGCTGAAGGCCACAGTCATCAAAGTGGCTCATGACAAAGTGAATGAAGATTTCAATGAATCACTAACAGCCAGCATCTTCAGCACGGAGGGGCTATCCATTTCTGTAGCCAACTGAAGAGCAAGATGACCAGCCAATAATTCATGATATTATAATTTGTTCCGCTACTGAAAAGCACAAGTTACCCCTGGGGCAGTGCTGTAAATTCAAAGAAGATGAATTGTTATAGATACATCTGACGCTGATGATAGGTTCGGTGGTGGCAGCGAGAGGATCACCTGCGTGATCGATGCGGAAAGCCGACCTGTGGATGGACAGTCGTCATCTCGCGGGTTGCCCAGCGACGCTCGGCCACGCCCCCGGCTACAGTGCTCCGACCCTGCTCTTTCGGGCGCCCTAATATATGAATCAATCTGAGCAGAAGCCCCACTTCATTATGCAACAATAAAGCATTCAAGAGTAGCACCTTGTGTGTACATCAATCTGAGAGGAGCTGCTTCTTACTAAACTATGGATCGCGAGGGTGTGGAGAGTAGAGCCCAGCCTATGTTAACGAAGACATGTGGCTCCCGCTAATATTCAGCCAATTACATTACTGACCGAAAAACGCCTGCCATTATCGATCAATATGAACCGCAGCTACTTTAATCTAACTAAAAACACTGTGGTGAAACGAATTACTATCGTTGTAGATCAAACTAAAGAATGCGGCAGTGCGCTAATTCTCTTCATAAATATCAAAAGGTCCCGCTCGAGGGGTATTCATCAAAACTACAATCAAATTCTCTCGAGCAAAGATGCGACATTTAAGGCACACGTACAGCTCAGGAATTTTCCAGCCCAACTTTATAACCTAATTAATAATGATTTGCGTTAAAAAATATACTGCGCGACTGCATCTACATACATTGAAATATACGCAAAATTAGACAGCGTCGAGGGCCTTGAATGTACATTACAGTATTTTGACAGAGCTTCGTAGGTGTGGGAAGTGTGGCGTACTGTAGAAGTGAAAAAATTAGTAGCAAAAACAAACAAAATCAAGACGGTCATTTGAATATCCAAAGCTCCGAACTCTAACGTAGTAGAAGAGAACTTGAACCGATTCACCTACTCCAGCACCCTTTAGTTTCTATTCAGTCGTTTTTGGAAATTTTAAAACGGTACAATTTGACGCCTTTGCACCCAAAATCTTCTAAAACAGCAATTGATGGAACTTTCTGCCCTTGGACCTTCTGCTAATCTTCATATAGAGCTTAGAGCTCGGGAAGCACAATTATTACAAATTTATCCCTAGTTTACGTTCAATGATCATTTGTATTCATCGCTACATTACTCGAACAAGAAACTAATAAACCACGTCTGTACGTACGTTTCCAACACGTGACAGCTTCTCTCCTGGTAACAAAGGCTCACGCATGACTCCCTCTTTTATTCATGGTGTACTCTGATTCGAAATGTCATTGAATCACTTCCAAATTCTAAGCTGGGTTTCGGAACACAGACGAGAAATGTGTGGGTGGCCGGAGTGTCGTGGTTGTGGCCAGAGCAAGAGACGCTTGGCAGTCCATGAAAGGCGCTTGAAGAATATCAATTATTGCATTCGGTTATAGTACGCTTCTCTAATTATCCGCGCAGTATGCGAGTCACTGGAACAAATTTTGTGGTCAATAAATGCAATAGAATAGAATACTATCGATACTCAGGGGATTTTTCTTTAGATCATAACCATTACAAAAATGTGACGGAAAATTGAATGGCCGATTTCTAACAGTATTTATCCTACATTATCGCCCACATCGGGGTATGAAGTCCCTCAGGGCAAATCGCTACTGGGTTTGATACGAGTATCTCTAGCGATTGCTTGAGAGGGTTAATTAAAAGCGATAGACAACGGAATGAGAATTGTCATTAAGTCCTCTACTAAGAGAAGCGCCTGTGAAGCATGCTTGCGTGAACATAGCATCTGCAAGCCACACTGCTCCAGCTCTGAGACGTTTGCTGCACTATTGGAACGAGTTTTATTATAAAACCTTAATCATAAAATGTTTTGGAGTGTCTTTGCGGAGCCGTTTTAAAACAATGATATGCACTTTGTGGACTCGAGTAATTTCTCAAGCACTTTTCTGCATGCAAAGAACTCATCATGCTAAATTGAACAGAACGTTAATAACGTGTGATGAGAAAAAACATCTAGCGTGGGGTGATCACTTACTAATGTTGGTATCGGTAGCTTCTCTATTACTCGCAATAAAAATAAGACAATCGATTTCTTTCAGCCCATATTTTCCATGTAAGATGACAAGTCTGGGTTTCAGTGGTAACGGTGAAAAATATTAAAAATTTGCATTAGTTTTATGGAGTGGTACTTTGCAAGAGCTCGGGGCGGGCAAGCGAGTTGGAGTCAGCGGCCTGACAGACTATTTGTAATGTAAGTTGATGCAGGATCTCCACTGTTGACTGGAGCAGTGGTGTGCTCAGTGGCAGTGGCTGCTGACTGGAGCAGTGATGTGCTCAGTGTCAGTGGCTGCTGACTGGAGCAGTAATGTGCTCAGTGGCAGTGGCTGCTGACTGGAGCAGTGATGTGCTCAGTGGCAGTGATTGCAGGAACTCAGCTGCTGTGTAATGCAGTAATGCGCTGAGCAATTGTGCTCCTATAGTTCTACTTCGCCTGCATGACTAGCATTTTACATGATCGCTCCACATACACCAATTGTGCATGCGTGTAAGAATCGTCCGGTGACATCTCTGTGTCGAGACTTGAAGTGCCTGTCGTATCTGCCTCTGACTCTCTCATGCTGAACACGGTACACACTGAGTCACTAACACAATACATACTGAGTCCAGGACAGGTTACACACTGAGTCCAGGACAGGTTACACACTGAGTCCAGGACAGGTTACACACTGAGTCCAGGACAGGTTACACACTGAGTCCAGGACAGGTTACACACTGAGTCCAGGACAGGTTACACACTGAGTCCAGGACAGGTTACACACTGAGTCCAGGACAGGTTACACACTGACGAGTCAACACGTGCCTAGACAGCGCTGTGAGGCTCACCAGATACCGAAATGAGTTACCTGCTCAGAATTACGCTGCCTAGGCCTCCATTTTTGGGTCAGCAGCGCCAGATTGAAAGACAAAAATTTACGCTCGTACCTGTCTCAATAAATTAACGCGCTTACTTGTCTTATACAACTTGTCTCAGTCTCCTCTAATAGTAATTGGCATTTTGGATAAAGAAATAAGTACAACAGTGAAATTCAGAGAATGTAGTGAAAATAAAAACTCTGATGCCACAGTTCAAGCAACCGGGATCGAGTGAGCAGCAAGTTTAGCAGGGCTCCCAAAATACAACTGAGGAAATTTGTGTTTATTCAAGACTCGGCAAAAAAATAACGCATATTCTCCATTTATTTCCCTTGTTTTCATTATTTATTTCGAATTTCTTATACAAAGGAAGAATTATCAGTCATCGCGCCTAAACATAATGAACAAAAATTCGACGCAGACTAGCTGTGCATCTAAGAAAAAACAGAGGGCCCAGGAAAACCGGAGGGCCGGGATAAACGCAGGCCCAGGAGTACCGGGGTGCGGGATAAACAGGGCCCAGGAAAACATGGGAGCCCAGGAGAACCTGGGAGCCCAGGGGAACCTGGGGGCCCAGGCTAAACGGGGGCCCAGGGATAATAATGGGCCCTGGCTAGTGGGAAGGGGGCTCTGGATATTGGGGGCCCAACGTAGGGGGACAACTCGGGGGACACAAATTTTCCATACTCAAGTCTTAAATTATACTTGCCAAGTTTTAAAATGCACTCTGAATGAAACTCCAAGAAGATATGCATTCTTAATCGAGCATGTCATTTGAAGATCTTGCGTTCACTCTACATAATGGTCAAGACTTTACAACATAGGACCTTCGCTGATGTAATAATGCATCAATATAATTACGGACATTACTGCATGTAACAGTCGAAGGTTCAACACGAAAATTGTGAAGAGAAAATATGAAAACTGGCGTGCATAAGCCGCGAGCCTCTGAAATGACGAAAGCGCGGCTGCAGTGCGGGGTCTCTGTACTGCTGGAATCGGAGAATTCACTTCGATGCTAAAAAAGTCCGTGATGAAATTTTCCTTAGGACGAATTAGACGATAAAATGAGTAAGTGAGCGTTCTCGCACGTCGGAGGCACGAGTGGCGTCTAAAAACTGGAGCTCAATTAGTGAGCAACTGACGACGATGTGCCTTC
The DNA here is from genome assembly GCA_006783055.1 of Trinorchestia longiramus. Taxonomy (NCBI): domain Eukaryota; kingdom Metazoa; phylum Arthropoda; class Malacostraca; order Amphipoda; family Talitridae; genus Trinorchestia; species Trinorchestia longiramus. Next base: position 15,474 of record VCRD01002715.1, read on the forward strand.
GTCCGTCCACGGCCGCGTGGTGGCGTAGCGGTGCTCTGAAAAAAGGAAGCTGGCGATCGTAATTAGCAGTGGAATCTGAAGTTTATAACCGAGAATAATCGGACTTTCACATTACTGGCCGATAAAATATCAAGATGCTTCCATCAGCAAAAGCCGATGTTCTCAGCACCAGGCGCTGAAATTTATGGAGCCGCCTGCGAAAATTGTTCTCTTGTATGCACGAAGAAATCATAGAGTTCGCGAAAGATCCATCAAGTTCGAAGTTCTTGCCGTAAGCACAAAACCTCCGGAGGCCCTTCACGCTCTATTTAGCGATTGCGTCTTCACATGATCGTCAGCAGCACAGAGAGAGAAGGAGGCTTCAACACCAGGCAGAGACTTTTCCGAGAAAGCTGGCGAAGCGTGTCTGTCGAAACTGCTGCTCTGCGTGTGTCGCCTGATCCATACAATAATGAGGGTCCATTGAGACCCATCTGACGGGCCTAACCCCCTCTTACTGACGTCATTAGTTTGACGACTGGTCTTCTAGTTGCCTGGTTTTAACGCACTCATTGCAAAAGAAAAGCCAAAAGCAGAGATATCTGCGAAGCGAGCCTTATTTACGGCACTCGAATCCCAACTGAGGTGAGTCTGATTAAGTCCTCAAGGCTTCGAATTGTGCGTGAGTCTCTCAGTTTCTTTTTCCTTTACGTTTTGCCAGCAACGGACAGAAAATCCTTCTTTGCCATCAATACTTCTTCGAGTTGGTCAAGCGATCAAGAATCTAGGCTGTGTTCAGCACCGGAACATTTTAAAGAGCACTTCTTTCGCAACGAAAACTGGGTAGTTTCACTGAAGTGTCTTGGTCTTTACACTCCATGATTGCAGAGTCTTTCTCCTAATGGGTTACAAACGAGAACAATTCAACCTATACTGTGTAGAAGCGGTTATATATCCTTATAATTTACAACACTATTGCAAATAAACTCTACCCAAACCTCTGTTAACAAACTGCGTCATAAAAAGCGAAGAAATTAGGCTTCAATAGCCTTCAATTAGCATAAGTTGTCAGAGAAACAACGAAGGAGAGTCTCGTAAAAAAATTAAATCTTTAGAGCTGCATATTTTACCCCATCTGATTCTTCGACGCTTATACCTAAATCCTCACAAGAAATTCGTTCACAAATATTTCATTTTTTACGATAAATGAATATTATTACCGATAATCAGAACCCAGAATACGCTCTACTTAATCATGAAAAAACACAAGGAATATTTAACCTCAGTTCCTCAAATTGCGGCCTTGAGGATATGAGCTTTTCCATACATCCTTTGGCTGAACTTCGCTCGTTTACGCCACCCAAACTCAGCTGTCCCTGCACAAGCTTCTGTGCTTTGCACCAAACAGAAGCCTCGTCACAGTATTTTTATGGCGAGTTGAGCACGCTGCTCTTTTTTCAAGTGTTCCCTTTTGGGTTTTTATTCGTTGAAAATTTTTAGTACGCATGTGTTTAATTAGATACATAGTAAGCAAATATGAACTTTAGGTGTCAGGGAGAGCTGGACTCAATCATTGTAGTTATTAATGCACAGTGCACTGAGCGATTGCGGTAGTAAAATTTTGTTATTTATGTTATTCAAGAAGTCTTGATGAATCAAGATGAAGTGTCAGCGTCGTTCCCTACAAGCACCTGAGAAGTCATCATCACCATTACTAGTACTATTAGTAATAGTAGAGAATTCGTCTGATGGAATTGAAAAAGAGAAGCCTACTTACTTTTCTCTTGACGCCTGCAACTAACTAATTACATACACACAATAGGTACCAACCATATGCTTTCAATTATATGAAAATAATGGGCTTCATAATATCAGAGTGGACTTGATCAGAATGGACTTGATGACCTCCTCGTGTGGACTTTCTAAGACCGACAAGCACTGACAGACCTCATCCTCAACACACCTGAAGCCCTGAGCTCACACTTCACTGCTGACCACCACCACCACTTCAGTACGGTCAAACTCATCCTATCTGATAATTTGTTCCAACGTTACGCCATGTTACACAACCTAGAAATATTTCTTGATTATAAGGGAAGATAAATTGAAGGAAAATATGTTCACGAGGTAGAACTGCTCTTTAACCTAAATCTCGCAGGCTCTGAACTTGAAAGATGTGTTGCGTTGCACATCAAATTTGAAATTGGTGTACCGTCTTGCACAAGCCTTGGCGCAAAGTCAATAATTCCACTCCTGGTGAAAATCCAAATGATAACACCTCGGTGGCTCACTCAGACCAGACAATTCATAGTGAATAGGTATCCAGAAAATATACCCAGGATTGCATTGGCACAGGGAATTTCCACCTGCCGTATCCTGACCTCTCATAATTACAATCACTTCAAGTTATACCTGTACATTATACGAGCTGGAATAATCAACCATGCAATTTTTTTCAGTAAAATTAACTCAGGTCACAACTCAAAGTAGAAGTTTAAATTTTGTTGACTTAACTCGAGTAACGTCGCAACAACGCATACGACGGGAGTGCACTGAGAATATCCAGTAGTCACAACGAGTCGGAAAAAAGAGGGTAGAATGTAGCAGTCACCAGAACGAACAATTGCAAGCCAACGGGCATCGTGTACATGCGAGAGAAGCATCTTTGATGAACACGGTGCCAGTGCGATTGTAGGACATCCACGAAACTTAAAATTACGAATGTTTCGTGGAAAATATTGACACAATGGTACTATAATATTATGATAACGCTAATACTGATGACCAGTGCATTAAAGACCCAGTAGCTTTTCTCTATCACTCAGGAAGGTGAGAAGTTTCGATCCCTCAGCTGAGATTTACATTTGTGTTCAGACCTCGAGATCAAACGCCGCCTGCCAACTCAGTTGGACGACCATTGACCCTATAATTACAGTTCGTGTTACATTATTTCATCTGGGATAGGTGACGAGAAAAATGCAGAGCTTGACGACAATTTGCTACATTCTTTCACAGATCGTAATTATTGATCCCACGTAGGCTGGAGTTACGCACCGTGTAGGCAAGGAGGGACCTAAGGGCGGTCTCCAGCTGTACGTCACAACGCGTCGTGGTTTGATGGAGTTTGCTTTGTTGTTGACACCATCCAATGCCAGGTGTGATAGGTGTA